>KN883143.1:122205-145342 GCA_000934455.1 Apostichopus parvimensis | reverse complement strand
AAAGTTATAAAGATTGAGCTCTGCACAGTAATGAATATTTACCTCAGACTTTAGGTAACCGAAAATGAAAGCTATAAATATGAACGTTAGATCAGTCCGCTTCATTTGAGTATTATTTTTTCTTGTGACTCACAGACTTTACATTGAAAATACTATACGATATAGATCTCATTTAACCTCAAACAATATAACAGTTTTGAGACTATGAAACGCCTGATCTGGTACTGAAGTAACCGATTTTTTAACTGCAAGCTTCCCGTTATAGTCTAGCGGACCGCGTATCATATTACACAGCGGTTCAATCTGAAAACGACATTGCCTATCAGTGTCTATACCCGAGTCAGGTCTTTTGAATTAGAATTTGTAGGAATGCAGGCTAACTTCGTGAAATGTGAATTTGTTTTGGTTCAAATTGTATTTTGTCCTGGAATGATCAACGAGACCATACACAGTATCGACAGAAAAGATGTGCAAAGAATTTTACAATGCAATTTAATTCTATTTTAATTCTAATTCAATTCTATAATGCAACTTTGCCAAGGTTTATTTACACTCAAGTCCAAATATAGTGTATATTTTCATGGGCCCAAAATTTTTTAAAGATGTTTTGAACCTAATGAATTCTTTATATGACTTTTATCAAAACCTAGAAATATCCGAGAATTTCCGATCTAGCCACCCATGCGATAATAATAATAACAATAATAATAATAATAATAATCATAATCATAATCATAATCATAATCATAATCATAATCATAATCATAATCATAATAATACATAATTTTATATAGTGCCAAACAAACTATGAAATAAATCTCGTGGCGCTTAACAACATACATATACGCTTAAGTAAAAAGATACGTCTTGAGAACCGATTTGAAACCATTCAAGTCTTGCACATATTAACATGTTCTGTAAGTGAGTTCCACAAGTAAGGAGCATTATATGAGAACGTTCTTGAGCCATAAGTCAGCGTTTTAAACCTAGGCTTGAGCAACACCTGCGATGAATTATAATTAGAGCGGAGTGATCTTGTGGATGTCGGCCGAAGTTGAAACAAACTAGAGAGATAGCTTGTGCCCTTGTTATGCAGCCATTTGAACACAATCAGAAGTATAGTTTGTAGTTAATGCGTACGCAAATCGGGAGCCAGTGGAGCTCAATCACGGCAGGGGTAATGTGCTCATATTTACGAGTTTTCGTAACTAGGCGTCAGGCCGTATTCAATAAGCGTTGCAGCCTGTCAAGTTTACAAGCCTGGTAATCCATACTATTGGAGTAGTCGCGCTTCGATGTACCAAATGCGTGGACAAGCTTGAAACAAGAATCACTGTCAAGATACTTCTGATATGACCAATGTACCGGATACTGGATAAGGCGCTTCGGCAAAGGTATCATATATGTTGGTCCATTATCCATGTGATTATGAAAAATGACGCCGATATTGTTCGCAACATCCAGCTTCTTATGTCTGACAAACAGTTAATAAGTCAGACGAGTAATTGTCACCAAAGCTTTTATATATCTGGCTGCTGTCGGCATAACACATGTTCGAAATTTGGTGTCGGCGGAAGACATCACCAAGCGGCCCATGTATGAACTAAACAACGTCGGACCAATACAGCACCCTGTGGTACACCCCACTCTAATGCGTATATAGCGGAGATATCTTCGCCTAATTGGACAGCTTGTTTACGAGCCACTGAGTATGATGCAATCAAATGCAGGACTTTCCCTTTGATGCCGTAACAGGATTTGAGGCGTTTTACTAATATGGCATGATCCACTAACTACCTGTCGGCCAAGGTCCAGCTGCTGCAAAATAGCGTTGTTGTCGCGCAAAATAGCTGTTTCTATCGAATGATGTGATTGATAAGCAGCCTGGAACTCATTATAGAGTTTGTGAGTTCGAAGAAAAGTCTGCAATTGTCCCAACACTACTCTCTCAATGCATTTGGAAATGTAGCAGTGGTTTGGTACCGGGCGATAATTGCATAACACGGTTGGGTCTAAACCCGGGCTCTTTCAGAAGTGGAGTGATCACAAAATGCTTAAAAATTTGAGGGAAACTCCCTATGTGAAGAGATTCATTAATTATTCTCGTCAGAACAGGTAACAATGACTTTAAGCACGATTTGCAAAGCCAAGACGGTATTGAATCACAAGAAGCCGACTTGCACGATTTAGATTTGATAATGTGGAGGACTTCCTGTTTAGTCACCAGTTGTAATTCATTAAATGATGATTGACATACTGTCGTGTTATTGTTTTTCCTCTATGTTGCTTATAAATTTCCGTACTTCAAATTTATTATTTTTATTATTAACATGCGTTTTAGTTACATGTAGAGCTCGCTTGGCAACGAGACATACCACCGCGCTGCGGTGCAACCTTGCAGTTTATTTAATATTCTAACGTATTCTAATATAGCGTATAACGTAATTCACTGGAGATGTAGGTATGTTGTTGATTTGTTGCTTGTCAACGTTTCTTTAGCTGTATATTTAATAAGGGAGTGTAAAGTAGAATTAACCAGCGTATTATTAGTATCGCGGGCTAGGCTACTATGGTGGGGATTGTTTACACGTGGTTCTGCTTGGTTAGGCCTGTGAGCTCGTTCTTAGTTATGACCCGATACTGGTCGAAAGATGTATACAGTTGCTATTAACCTACTTTCTACTGTTTACCCTAAGTTGTGTATGTATATGCTAAGTTATAAGTTGACCTAGAGGTTACGGGTTCTTGTTGGCTGAATATTTCTTCCTATGTTGTTAAGGCCACTGAGAATGTTTTGTCAAATGTAATGTACGGATGCCCTTTAGTGCCGAAAGTCTTAAACACGTACTTACAGGTTACATGATATTTCAGTTGGGCTTATTTGTCACCGTATTGGGGGAAAAACTGGTAACCATGTTGTCGCATGATTTTCTTACTATTAAGTATGCTTTATGCTACTAGTAACACTATTTTCTTCCTTTTTTCCTTTCAGAAATCTTACACAGTTGTTGAATATTGTATCAATAAAAGAAAGACGACATTGCAGCAACGTGTCATAGACATCATTTTTTCTAATCGATTTTATTTACATCGATTTCACAACATCTTCAACAACTCGTGTGCAGCAGACTGTGAAAGTTCATTTAAACCATGGCTTACGTCAACAAGTTGAAGTTATCAAGACGGAACAGCAAGGGTCAGTTGACCAGGACACTAGCAACAATCAACAACCTCGTAAAAGATGATGCTAGTGATTTAGAAATACTACAGAAGTACATCACCAAAGCAGAACAGCAATTTCTGAATATTGAAGTGAAACACTCCGAGTTAATGGATGTCGTCGAAGACCAGACGGAGTTTGAAACTGAGGAAAAATGGATGGCAGAGTGTGAAAAGAAGGGAATTTTACGTGCAAGACGAGTCGTTGACCGCCAGTCACCAATCCCCCTGGCCAACCAGCCGAGTCTCACCTCTTTGCCTACAACTTCTCAACGAAACCCAACATCGACAGTTCCTTCGCAGCCTGTGGACACAGGGACACCACAAACGATGCCTAGCTCGACCGCACAAACGCCACCTCTTGCATCTCGCCTTTCAAACTCATCTGCCCCAAGGATGGAGAGGACGAAATTTCCGAAGTTCAGCGGGGACATCAGAGACTACAAGCGGTTTAAGGAACTGTTTAACCATTGTGCTGTTGATTCGACAGAGATTGAACGTTTCTTCCAACTGACTGAGTCTATGACCAACCCCAGAGAATGTAACAAGATAAAAGGGTGCATCAATGTAGAGAGAGCCTGGCAGGTATTAGATGATTGCTACGGTGATGAAGATAAAGTGGTAGACAGGTTATTAAAGGACCTTGAGAAACTGAAGCCATATGAGAACAAGGGAAACATCAACCTCCCTGCCATGAGCCGCTTCGTCCAGACTCCTCAGATATTTGAGACCCAAGCAGAAACCGTGGGTCTATCTGGAGAACTTAATAGCAAGATCATGTTGAGCCAAATCAAGCAAAAACTACCAGAGGATCATTGTATTGCCTATTACAAGAGCGTGAGAGACGACCATACTGATGATTCACTCACAGGTCTTTACAAGTGGTTATAAAGCCAACTATTATTATTGGAGAAGGCGAAGCCTATCAGTGTCGATAATGCATCGTACGTTCCGACAACACTGCGTCGAATGTCCAGGTCCTCGAATGCTGCTACAGTGAATGCTGGTGAACGGAGCCAACGGAGCAAGATTAATAATTTTGGTGTGCCTAAATGTGCGTTACACATCAATGCAAACACACACTTCCTAAAGACGTGTAACAAGTTCAGGGACCTACCCCTAAAAGAGAAGTACGAAATTATGAGAAAGAACAACATCTATCGGGCCAATAGAGGAATTCATCGGCCTAGAAACTGTAGGCTTAGAGCCAAAAGGTGCAAATGTTCTTCCGATCTCTTGAATAAGGGTGCAACTGAGGCCATGCAGCAAAGTGTGTCCCAACTCTCTGACGGGTCCTACGAAATTCAACTGCCGTGGAAGAAATCACCTGATGACCTGCCTGACAACTACGATTATGCTGTCAAAAGGTTAAGGAGTCCAGAGAATCAGTTCAAGAACAGGCAAGTGGAATGGGAGACATATTGCAAGCAGATGAGAGACCAGTTGAAGAGAGGCGTTTCTCGGTATGTTACTGAGAGAGAACTTCAAAATACAGAGACACTGGAAAGAGAATGTGGTTCCTGCCTCATTTTGCGGTAAAGAAAGACTCAAAGACCACGCCTGTCAGAGTTGTGTACGACGCAAAGGCTAGATACAAGGGTTGTTCACTGAATGATTACCTCTTGAAGGGTGTAAATATAAACTCAGATCTGTTTGATGTTGCGTTGCGATTCCGAGTAAACGAACTAGGAATCATCGCAGACATTAGCAAGATGTTCCAAGCAATCAAACTAAAGGTGGACGATGCACGTTTTCATAGGTTTGTTTCGTGAGCACCCAAGTCACCCCATACAAGTGTATGAGTTAACGACTGTTACATTTGGGGACAAACCGTCTCCAGCTGCCGCCATTGTGACCATGAAACATGTAGTGGCCGAGCATGCGCCAGAGGATGAGCGATTGATGAAAGTTGTCGCTGATCAGTTTTATATGGACGACTTGAACGAGTCCGTCGGTGACACAAAAGAGGCCCTAGAACTTAAGTCCAAACTCATTGAGACGCTTAAAGAGGGCAACTTTGCCATAAGGAAATAGCAATCTAATGTACAAGAAGTATGCGACAAAACGGAGGATCTCAGAATTGCCACTGCGTTAGGGACCAAGTGGGATCTGTCAAAGGACACCTTGAAGGTCAAAGAAGTGAAACTTCACCCAAACATCGTTCCCACCAAACGTAGTGTACTAGCACAAACTGCATCATATTACGATGTTTTCGGCATGTTGTCTGGGCTTCTCGTTCGACCGAAAATTCTGCTACAGAAATTATGGCAGCTCAACATCGATTGGGATACCCCTCTAAACCAAAGGGGGAACTCTGTGCCATACTGAATGAGATCAATAGAGACCCTGAGGAGGTGGACACCATTGAAATTCGAAGGTGTAAGATTCCGGAGGCATATATTGGAGTGAGACCATTGCCCGAAGTGTCTCTCGGTGCGAGTGACGCGTCCGAAGATGCTATGGGCATCGGCATTCGTTGAGATGGTCGCGCCCTGAAGATTTGGAGGCTCTTCTGTCATTTGTTTGTGCACGAGCCAGACTGACACCGTTGAAGCAGACGAGCATACCTCGCAAGGAGCTTCAGGCAATCCTGCTGTTATCGAGGCTGATGATCACTGTAAAGAACGCCTTGCGGTACAACATAGCCTATTGGAAGATCTGGACTGATAGCATGACTGCCATTAGTTGGTTAAGAGGGCAATCCAAAGCCTTCCGGCCTTATGTTGCATACCGTGTGGGGGAGATAACTACAGAGTTTGACCCCATCAATGATATTAGACATGTGTCATCAGACCAGAACGTCATTGATCTGGTCTCAAGAGGAGGAAAGGCTATTAAAATGAAGAAAGTAATTGAAGGGCCTGGGTATCTAAGACTGCCACCGGCATCATGGCCACAAACACCAACGAATGTACCGGTAGACCAAGCAGATGAAGAGCAGAAGAGATTTCATGTCCGGAATGCAAAGGTACTGTCACTCAAAGTCACTGCTGCGCATTGTCAACCCCACCAATTTTTCCAGCTGAGTATTCTCTGTCAGAGAACTGCCCAAGAAACAATGGATGAAGCAATTCACCAGGCAAATTTCAAAGTGGCCTTTGTCAAAGCTTATCAAAGAAGCGGAGTTGTATTGGATACGAAAGGCAAAAAGAGAGATTGATTTCCAGGATTCCAATATCATGAAGTTAGACCCATTTTATGACGAAGATGACCAAGTTTTTTCGAGTTGGTGGACGGATTGACAGGGCGCCACTGCCCAATGATGTTCGACATCCGTACCTTCTACCTAGAAAAGGTCACATCAACTTGTTGATCGTGCGTGATAGACATGCGCATGCTCTTCATGGAGGACATTTGAGAACTGCCGCAGAGGTTAGGAAGAGGTACTGGATTGTCGGCGATGTGAACCTCTCAAGGCGTATCGTACACGAGTGCGTTACATGTAAGAAGCTCAGAGGCAAACCACTTCAACAAAAGATGGCTGACTTACCAGAGTTTAGAGTCCGGCCTTGCTCGTCCCGTTCCAGACTACGCTCGTTGACTATCTGGGACCGGTCAATGTGAAGCTGAGCCGAAACACCACAACAAAGGGCTATTGTGCTGTGTTCACATGTACAATAACCAGAGCTATGCACCTAACTTGCGTTCAAGAATTGTCAACGCAAGCGTTTCTCCAGGCTCTTGAACGATTTATTAGCATCAGAGGGTCACCCTCATTGTTGATTAGCGACAATGCTACCTGCTTCAGGGGGGCTGACAACACCATAAATGAGTTAAATTTGAAGTTGGAACAGACTCAAGTGAATGAACATTGCCAACGTTACAATACTCAGTAGAAGTTCAGTCCACTAGGAGGGCCACATCACCAGGGACCTGTCGAAAGAATGGTCCAGAAGGTCAAGAAGGGAATGAGGCATCTCGTGAAGGCAGATCGTCTGACATTCGTCGAGTGGGAGACCGTCTTCTGTCAGATATCTGGTCTCATCAATAGTCGACTTTTGACGGCCAAATCGTCGTCTCCGTTGGACCAACCACCTTTGACTCCGAATCACTTCTTGATTGGAAGAGGTGACTTGCCTTGTCCTGAGGTACCCTGTGAGGAATATAAGACGAATCCACGGAAACGCAGAGAGATTTGTATTGCTATGGTAGATGAGTTTTGGCGACGATGGATGGAATGCATCCACAAGCTTTCACCGCGCCAGAAGTGGCAACAGTCGGGCGAAAACCTTGAAGAGAAAGACATGGGGCAATACACAGTCAACTCTACTTAACAGTTTATTTAAGTTACAGAAACGTGTTATCCGCAATATAAACCAGACTCATTACATCTCGCATACTGCTCCTCTCTTTATAGTCTCCAATACATTAACTTTATATGATTTGTACAAGTACCAACTAGGGATATTTATGTACAAATTTCATCATGGTCTTCTCCCACCAGCTTTTAATAACTTTTATACTTGCAATTCTAGTTATCACACTTATAACACTCGTTCGATGACTATGCTACACCATCCTTACTCTAGAACTAGTCTTAACCATTTTCAAATTCGTAGCACAGGTGGACCCTTTTGGAATTCTCTTAATCATGTCATTGCGTAGTGTTGCTGTATGAAGGTCCTACTAAACCATCGGGAGAGTGGTCGACATGATATTCTCCTTGATACAGTAAGAGAAAATTAGATGAATGACAAGAAGACTATAGTTGAGATGGGAAAGCACAAGAGCATTATACAGTGTAAAAAGTGACTTCTTATGTAAAAAAATTCTTTAGTCTATTGATAACACCATTAAATTTGGAAAGCTTCTTGCTGACCTCGGAGATGTGTTGTTTCCAAGTCAACTTATCACCAATGGTTATCCCTTAAAATTTAGCATAAACACAAATGCAGAAGTAAAATCATTGGACATTTGAAGAAAATTATAATAAAACGAGAAAATTGCGATTTTTCTGCATTAATGAGAGTGTTCACATGATAATATTTACGATTCGCTACCTAACAGTTCTCAATTGATTAAATTTAAAGAAAAACCTAAAATCATATTCTAACCTTTAACAGGTCAATCCCAAATGAGCAATCTGTTCGACACTATGGAAGGCGGTCGCCATTTGTGTAATGGAAAGAAAATAAACAAAAAACAAATGTTTTGCAATCAATATTCTTCCCAACAGAGTAGCAAACGTTATATCAATTCAGATTATTTAACCGAAGTAACACTTATAATTTTCTGTTCACTTTACAGTACTAGCAGATAGCCTTTCAGTTGTGACGGGTTTCTATGTTAAATATCGTGAAAAATTTCTACGCACAGTGCCAAAACATCAATTGGCGTCTAAATACAAACATTACCCGCACTTTGACTTTGAGCCAGCATTATATTGTTAGGGGGAAAGAACCCCGTGATGGTTGATGGTAGGAATTACCAAGAAATATATTTCCCTTAATTTACCTCTATTGAGGCTTGTCTTCCTGTCTTGGTATATGTGACTGAAGAGAACAGGACGTTTGTGTAATTGTCGCAATCAGCATATACAGAGTGTATGTGAGATATGAAATTAAATATAATGATCTCTCAATTCCATCGTTTCGAAATACGCTATAGGGGCCTATGGTTTAACAAATAACAGTAATGCAGCGTGTGTAAATGAATAAATAATTCTGCACATAATGAAAAGGATACAATGAATAAATTAGCTACTCTAATTCACTACATGCCCAGATTTCCACACAAATAAGTTTCACTAGGCCTATAGGGCCTATACGTGCAGTGAAAATTCTCCACGAGTGGCATCATTGGTCGCTGAAAATGCACATGGGTTGCTAGCGCTAGTTTGTAATGGGTATACAACCGGCCAAATTATTGGCGCTTATTCTGTAGGACTATATTGATCAACGGTCTCCGTATCTGGGTATGATGAAGGCCCAAAATGTGTAATATCTCGGTCTGACCAAGTTCTGACTATATATGAAGAATGAACATGAGCCCTGAGGTATGAATACTTGTGATTAGAACTCGAATAGATGTAAATAAG
This sequence comes from Apostichopus parvimensis, assembly GCA_000934455.1. Lineage (NCBI taxonomy): Eukaryota > Metazoa > Echinodermata > Holothuroidea > Aspidochirotida > Stichopodidae > Apostichopus > Apostichopus parvimensis. Next base: position 136,086 of record KN883143.1, on the reverse strand, counting down.
AAGTATTTTTAATACATCACTGGATTTCATTTGGGGAGGGGGCAAGACTGTAGCACAAAGCAATTTTTTTTTGGGGGGGGGGGGCATTGCCCCCTCTATTTATGGCATGGGTGTATGATCGGAATTTATTTGGTCATAACTAATGAGAAAACCTTATATAAATTCATGAAGATCACGTGGTTGTTGTGCTAGTGTAAAGCACACTTGTTATTCCCAAGGCTGCTAGAGCATAGATAAACGTTTTTAACTGACATGTCCGACCCGTGGCATATATGACAACTGATGGCTTGGCCTATCACATCACATTCAAATTTTACCACTGTGATCCTTTAAGATTTTGAGCAGGACTGAAAACGGGCAAGGCTGAGCAAAGTACTCCCTCAACCATATGTGTGCTCTCTTTGTGGAATCTTCTTGCATACCCAGGAACCTCTATAATCGATTTTTAGACCATGAGTAGTTCATTTCACCCTCTTCAACATCCAAGCATAAAAACAGTGATGATGACAAAAAGTCGCAATTTAGGACTATTTCTTTCGTTCAGGCGGATTAAAACTACCATAATTGTGGTAAGGTACCTACAGACTTGAAGGGAGCTTTGAGTCAGTTTTGTTGGTAAGTGACATTTTCGGTAGATGATATCTGTATAGCAATATCGTTCATATGATATAAATATGTATTAAATGGTAGCAAAAGTATTCACAAATATATTGTCATTCTTGTTTGTATAGACGATGATAACATTCTAACCCTTGTTACGTTTCGTTGCATATATATGGCGTTGCGAGTCCTTGTATACTCATAGTGTACTGCTGGTGTAAGGTGTATTGTTGTGATGCGTTTGATATATTTTCAAATACAATATTATTTACACGTTTTTCGTATGTTGTTTGTCGCTATGTCTGACAAGTGGTATAATTTTTAACGTTTTTTCAGGTTATCATGTCCAATGGTCTAACCGTCTCCCCTCAACTACCCCACTTTTTTAGAAATGAACTTTATTGACCCTATCAGCAATCAAGATGTGCAATTTTTGAGACAGAGGAAGCGATTTCTTACCGGTAATTATAACTCCACACGACACCCGATCCCAATACAAACATACACTTTCTATACTTAACACCATCTCCTGATTCGAAAGTCTCTTCCCGCGCAACAGAATTGGGATTTCAGATATCTTCAGCGTTTTATAGAGGGCGCTGTCATATCGGTTCTAACAAATGAATGGACGGGGATTTGGGTAACAATTTCAGTACTATGGGGTGTCAGAGACGGTTGAGAGAAGGGGGTGTCCAATTCATATATAAACGTACAGAAGTATTGCTTATTTGTATTTTTTTTTGGCATTTATACAGGTTCGGTAAAGTTAAATATTGCTTGGGGAATAAATTCCCCACCAAAAAATGAATTTCCATTGATACCAAACTGGTGATGTTGTTCGCCTCTATTTCCAGTTAGTGGCGTATATCATGGTGGAGAAATGGGGTAAGGAAATGGTTGGGGAGTGGGTTTCGGTCATATGTTTCCATCGGTGATTACTGAAATCTATAGTGGACTATAGTTGTTGCATAGTAGCTTAAAATAACAGTACACTTTACCTCGGGACTACATGGAGAATAGGTAGTGGAAGGCGAATTTCTATAGTGAGGGTAAATTGGGAAGGGTAGGGGGTGGGGCGAGGTGAGTTGAAAATGACCTCAAATTAAAGTTATTAATTCGCTAGATTTTGGAAATATACAAATCATGGCCCCTTATGCATCCGAACGGGGTGGAAAGAAAAGCATGGATGCATAGATTTTCTTAGTTAGGGTAAATATTATGGAAATGTCTACAATTCATACTTGGCATAGAGAACGAAAGCTGTATATTGCTTGGAAAATCATTTGAACATTCCCGTCGTTCAACCAGAAATGTGCGATGACTTCACCACTCAAGAATTAAAATTTAAAAAAAATTACTTCAAAGAAGTTTATTTTAAGTCTGTAATTTTATACAAGAACTTTTCAATAGGTTAAAAATATTTCATTTGGTTGTGGGTTGATTGGGTAATATTATTACCCGTGGATACCGATGTTGTACACACAGAAAATCAAGTGCGATGGATGAGGGAGGTTGTCGTGTGTGAATTATGTCCCCTTTCCAAGTCATCACTTTAACAAAAGACAATATTTTCGTAAGACACATGCATATTTAAATTGCATTGCAGCTTACCATAATACGACTCCTTTAAATATGACGTCATGCAATCAGTCTCCAAACTATAGGCCTACCACCAGCTGTTGCGTTCAGTTTCCTCACATATGAGTATATGTAACTAAAAGAAACCGGCAAATCAAAAAACGTATAACTACTTTGGGGTCTGGCTGTGAGGTAGATTGTAATTCTGTTAAAATAATTGACCCTTCTCATAATTAAGGAATGAACCCCTCGATCCCCTTTTCGCTCCCGCCTAATTGCCTAATTGCTAATTGCAGATCATTTATCATGGGAAACAAACAAGAAATGAGTTACTTGAACAACGTATCCCAGGTTGCTGTTGACTTTTGATTAGAGATTAGAGTGATTGAGCGTGACATTCTGCACGTAGACCACGAAACTCTCTTTATAAATGGAAAGTCACTGCTCATTGTATGTAAGCTAATTATACGTGTTTCTAAGATGATCCTTAATGATAATTCAAATGTTTTGTTGGTTTATGATAACCATAGTGTCTGGGGGTCAAAAGGCCTTCATGACGTAGGCTACACGTTTTTATAACTCATAAAGTAACCAATAACCCATACATTTACCCTCAATGAGTTTGTAAAGGCTGTAACATATCTCAATCTATTTGCTAGTTGTGAAAATATGTTTCAAAAAGTTTCGTCTTTGGTACTTTCGAACAAAACCGATATACAACTAGAAAATTGTTAATACAACTTGGAATCGCAGTACATTCCATGTCGGGGTTTACTGACGCTCAAATCTTACTCATTTTTTTTTTAAATACGTCAAAGAAACTTTCTGATTGGTGCTTTCTTTTCTTGTAGAATATGCACGGGGAATCTTGAAGTCACTCCTCATTAATATTTAATTAGGTAAAACTTATCATTTTCGAAGGTCAATTTCTCATTCATTAACCAATATATATGTCTGGTACTAACTTAATTTGATGAAGGAAAGGTGTTTAATCCAATCTTTATTAAAAAAAGACAATAAAAAAGGAGTGGAAAAGGAATTTCGGCTGTATTTTCCGAACGTAAATTGTTTTTTTGACATGAATATCATCATTTCCAATTTTGAAAACCAATATATTCGCTGATAAAATTCCTTAACCACGAATAAGTATCCATTTCTCTTCAAATCATCCTGTAACGAAGTCAAGTTCACGGCAAATAAATACGCAAACGAATACGGGTTACGAATACAGGTTACGAGTAAAGTGGTGACTGTCCCGTTTTACGTTGGTACGTATTGCGCGAAATGCTTTAATTAAGCGTGATAAAACTATTGGAATTGAATTGCTTATATCATGGAACTCCATGCGTATATCGAATCATAAGAGGAACTATTCATGGCCGTGAAATGACTTTTCTCTGTGGATTGGGGTATCATGATGCCAATTATCGATTTGGTACATCCACACATAATACATGCAAGCAATGCCATATCGTATCTATCGCTACTTTAAGCACTACTCGCTGAAATCAGGCACTCAACACTGGTTTGAATTTATCAACAGCAATAATTTTATTTAGAGACTCTCATGAAGATGGACCCATGCTGGTGCTCTTCCAAGTATACAAGCCCTGCCACTGCAAAGAGTCCAAGCCCTGCCAGTGCCCCTTCAAATTAACCCTCCCGAAATTGTACATGGGGTTGCTAGTAAACAGCCTATGGAGCCTTGATGGTATCGAGACAGGGAATTTTTACTGGGTAAATTTTCAAGCATAATTAGTTTTTTGAAAATATGTAGATTATACAACAGGCAATTAAATATGACATATGAGAGGGCATTTTGGCTTAAAAATAGCCAGACAAAGCTCCAGTTCACCCACTGAAAAGACAGTGGTTGCCACTCTGACTTCACGATGAGGTCAGCTTTGTGGGACTTTTGGTCAGAGAACTTCTTCTTTACGAATAACAAAACATTTTATTTTTTTGGTCTCTTTATTCCCCGTTCATATTACATAAAACTTTGTGACGTAAAACTTTCAGAAAATAGTAACAAGACAACAAGACAGAGCTTTAAGCACTATGAAAGGACTTGAGGTAAAGCAGAAGGACGGCAAGTCCAGGAATGGCAGGAAAATTTGGTCGAACAGTTAAAAAGAAGATGAATACAATAATTTATCACCCTATATAAGATATAAGAAACAATTTATATATGCTCCCCGCAAAAAAAAGTACCCTAGTCTTACAGCGGTAAACTATGGTTAAATTGGGGTAAAACATTGTAAATTTGCCACAGTAGCCCTATAGAATAAAATAAAAGTTTACTTTACAAAAGCTGTACATACCATATTCTGTAAACCTGTTTAAACTTTATATTGTTGCCATGCTTGTTTTGACTGCAGCATATTTACCAAATCTGGTGCATATAAAATAGTATGCCATAATATACACACGACATCATGACATACAGTATGAGTTGCTTTGTTAATTATAATAAGTAAAATTTATATAGCGCATAATCAGCAAAACTGCTCAAAGCGCTTTACAAATGTAAAACCTAAAAACAAATAGTAACAAAAACCAAAACATTAAATATATAGAACCAATAAGGCAAAAACCAAAAAAAAAATAAAAAAATGTAAAAGCCAAAAGCAACAATATGAAAAAACACACCCGTACTAAACGATACTAAAAACTAAAACGCATATAGTCCAAAACAATGTCAGAAGTATGTAAATAGTAAAATAGATTAAATCATAGACTATGTTTAAATATAAATAAGTATGAGAAACTATACAGTAAGACAATTATTGTAAAAGCTTAAAACAGATAGTAATAAACACCCAATACTAAACGATAAAAAATAGAATCCTAAACGTAGTATATAAATACCAAACAAATAAATTTAAAAAATGTTAAGAATTAAATAAGTAGTTCAAAACGTAGTATCTATGCATAATAAAAGTTAAAACACAGTCTATTACACAGTAAAAGCGAGTCTAAAATAATATGTTTTCAAAGCAGTTTTAAAAGTGGTGAGAGAACTGCATACACGCACAGAGTTCGGTAAGGCGTTCCATAATTTGGGAGCGCTGACTGAGAAGGCTCTGTCGCCGGTCTTGCATCTTGTTCTCTTCTCCTTGAGCAATTCTTGTGACGATGACCGTAGGTTCTGCTAGGTATGTACGGTGTAAGGAGACAAGACAGGTAGTAGGGGGCGAGACCGTGCAGAGCTTTGTAGGTGAGTAGGTTAATTTTGAACTTCACTCTATCTAATCTATTGGTAGCCAATGCAGTGATTCCAATTTTTGTCGTGACATGGTCTCTTTTCCTTTTCTTACACACTATACGAGCAGCATTTTGTTTAACCATTTCCAGCTTGCGAGTTGTAGAGTTGGGAAGTCCAAGCAACAGGCTATTTACATAATCCAGACGGGACGTGATGATAGCGTTGATCAATGTAGCAGTGGCATCACGAGTCAGGAATGGGCGGATATGTGATATCTGGCGGAGATGCGAGTAGCACGTCCTAACAACACTGTTAATATGGAGGATCATGTCTAATTCTGAGTCTAAAACAGCTCCTATGTTACGGGCTGATACACTTGCAGCAATCTTTGTAGTTCCTATCGTAGTTTTTGTGATGTGTGACAGAAGCTTCTTTGTACTTCTTTTACAGATAATTATAAATTCGGTTTTAGTATCATTCAATTTTAGGTGGTTGTCTGTCATCCATTCTCGTATTTCTGAGATCGCACTCTCCAGTCGACGTAGCACAGTATCCGCATCTTTCAGATCACATGAAACATATAACTGTGTGTCGTCAGCATACATGTGTATGTTAATTCCATGTTTCTCTGCAATTGCGAACAGTGGAGATGTATACAATGTATACATGTATGGGCCCAATACAGAACCCTGGGGAAAGCCTGTCAGTAAGTCCTTACTAGCTGAAGACTTGCCATTTATCATAACTGACTGGGTACGTTGTTTCAAATAAGACACAAGCCATGAATGTGCGGTACCTGTGACTGCAAACGATTCAGTAAGACGGTGTAGTAAAAGATCTTGATGTATAGTGTCTAACGCTGTACTTTGATCAAGCATCACTAAGAAGACGCAATGATTTCTGTCCAAGGCACATTGCAAGTCATTGGTTATTTTAACAAGTGCAGTCTCAGTACTGTGATACTTCCTGTATGCTGACTGATTTTGTTCATACAAGTCATTCCGCTCCATATGTTCATGTAGTTGCCCCACAACCACTTTCTCAACTAGCTTAGACACGTAAGGAAGATTGCTGACCGGTCGGTAGTTCTTGTAATCCTCGCGATCGAGCGTGGGTTGTCTTGATAATTGGTGTAATAGAGGCAGACTTAAGCGACAGAGGAACACATGATGAACCAAGAGATACATTCACTAGGCGAGTGAGTATGGGAAGTATACAGTCTAGTATTTCCTTTAATAGAGATGTAGGTATTGGGTCTAGGCTGCTCGTCTTGGAATTGCCAGAAATTATAATCTTCCTCACCTCTTCGTCCGTGGTTGACCGAAAAAATGACAACGGAATGACATTCTCGGGCAGGGTGATGACTGTGGTTATGTTGACAGGTAAAAATGATTGACTAATTTTTAATATCTTGTCTTCAAAAAAGTGTGCGAACTGATTTGCAAGAGCGGAATCGTCACCGACAGAGGGGAGTATTTGCTCACTTCTATTCTGCCTTATCTTGTCAATAATCTTAAAAGGATGTTTTTGATCACTCTTATTATATTCAATTTCCCTTTGGTAGTATTTAGATTTAGCTGATTTACATAACATGTTGTAGTTGTTCCTGTGATGTCGTACACTATATCTAGGTGAACAGAGAGCCCAGTCGCTTTCCATCGTCGTTCTGATTGACGGCGTTTTCGACGAGCATCAACCAGCTCCTCAGTGAACCATGGAGAGTGCTCCCTGATGATTACCTCCCTGGTAGTAATGGGGGCATGGGAGTCTAGGATATCTGACATAGTAGTAATGTAGAGACTTACTAAGTCTGTGATACCATCAGGTGGTGATGTTACTAACGGGCTGTTCATGACATCTTGCTTTAGTTTCTCTATATCAATGTTCTTAATACATCTATTCTGGATTACTCTCTTTGGTGCAGCAGGTTTGTCAACATGACATGTAATAATGAGTGGATAGTGATCAGACATAGATGGTGGCTTACACGTTACATTTGCGTCAAGTTTTCATTGATCTTGTGATCACCAGGTCAAGTGTATGACCTTGTATATAAGTTGTAGTTGTGATGTGTTGGTTTAGATTCAGGCTGAAGAGAAGGTCCCTGAACTTGACCGAGTCTGAATTGTTTTGCTCATCCATATGGAAATTAAAATCACCAAGAACTATAAGTTTTCCCGCAGATATTAATCGACTATCGATATAGTCCTGAAAATGTTCCAGAAACAATGATGTCGGGTGACTGTGTTTACCTCCACTTGGCGGCCGATACAGAACAGCTATAGACGTAGACAGTCATTACGAGTTGTCATAACAGTCTCTATAAGGTCAAACGATGAATATGACACTTTCTGTTTAGAACACTTTAATCCAGACTTATAAACAACAGCAACACCACCACCCTTCCCCGATGTCCTTGGGACATGATCCAACTTAAATCCATTTGGCGTCAACTCTTTGCATAAAATATCATCACTTTCGTCACCATGTTTCTGTGATACCCAAACGTCAATGTTTTCTTCTTCAATGAAATCATGCAGCTCCAGGGATTTGTCTTTAACTGACCTGGCATTGATATATCCAAAAGCGAGCTTGTTTTGTTCTTTCTTCCTTTCCAAGTGTATCTTTACATTGTTGTTGATTTCATTCAGCGGTAGTAGACGTTTGGCTATAGTTCTATTGTTTGTTATTCGTACAGATATATTCCTTTCACCACGCTTATCAGATGATCCCTTTCCCGTGTACGTAAATACTACTGTATCAATAGCAGGTCTCCTCGGAAGTATTCTTCTAATCTCCTTAAGTCTGTGCATGCTGTATCTAATAGCCATGTAAAGGCCTAGTAAATGCAGAGGCCTACACTGTCACACAAAATTGAATTGAAAATACTCTTAACTTTTAACACTTTTAACACTATTCCAGCTGAAACGCCATAATTCAGTATACTTGGACGCAAATACTGTGTATCACTTAAATGACAACCGGTCCTCGAGTTCGTTTGAAATCGAAGCATTAAACGATAGCTCACTTTCCTGCAGCCGTACACTCTTTGCGCATGATACTCTTGTTGTATGTTTCAACTAGGCCAATTATGATACAATCCACGTGAAATGTAAGTTTACTTGTGGTGTACTGATTATAGTAAAGAGAGTAGGGAAACTGTTGTGCAATTGGGATACAACTCGGGTAAATTTAGGGTAAAACTGTGGTACAATTAAGGTAAATTAAACCATGGTATAATAAGGGTAAACTACTATTTAGTACAGCTTTGGGGTAAAATTGTGGTTAATTAGGGTAGAACTATATGGTAACACCATAGTCCACATAAAGTAAATTTGAGATAAAACAATAGTGAAGATGAAATAGAAAGTGATAAAAACCATAGTAAACTTGTGGTATGGTAAGGTACTTTGGAAAAACTGTGGTAACCCGCATCCATATATAGGACCAAAATACCAGTCAAATTTGGTATTGTAGCACAGATTACCATGGAAAAATTGTGGTATTTTGCCGTGGATAGTGTGAGGTAATTTTTTTCCTATGCTACACTTCATCTTCAGAGCTTGCATACTATGTTGAAGAAGATGAGCATTTTCTGCTCCTATATTTCAAGGCTATAGTAAAATAATGACTATGAAGTATGAGATGTGTACACTATAGTTTAACATGGGCGTTTGTCACGAACTAAAGCAACGTACATCATTATGTGTACACACAGAGCCAATGCAAAGTCCTAACATCTGTATTACAGAGCGCTGTGTTTTGCCGAAAGGTTTATACGTTGATTATTGACAAGACTAGGGCATTTCAATCGCGAATTTGATAGAAATGAAAAAAAGCATAGTCTAATCTAGCCAATTGTGCCAGAAATGTGCATTTTTCTCCTGTAACGAAGTCACGTTCATGGCAAGTTTAACGGCACTTTTTTGAGCCATGAAAAAAGGCGCCAAATTCAATGGAGATTTATCAGAATGGAGATTTATCAGAAAGTACGACAAAAATAGAATTGTTTACTGTTTAATTACGAAAAATAAAAGTTGCGAGATTCAACTTACCGCGGCATGGTGGCTAGCGACGCCTTCTTTTGCATTATTCAAACACTTAAACCAGAGTGGTAGGTCTCAAGCAGTTTCGCGAAATTTCATACGTCTGGCCAAATTTTGGGGGCGGGGCTACAAGAAAACTGCTCTCTGAGCTCATTAACTCGCGCGTTGGGGACTGACTGATTAGGGATAAACTTAGTACGCCGCATTTACTGTGAGGCTCTTTTAGGAATTGACAGGACGTTTAATGAAGTAGGAGCTTTGCTACGAACAGATTGAGATAAGTCTTACCGCGGAGAAGACGTGTATATAGGCAGACCAAGATACAGAGGTGAATTCGTATTCCTGAACAAAAGCATCGCTTGGGTAAGTAGTGACATTTAAGTTACCTTTTACCAGGCAGCCTTTACCAACTCCCTGTTGTAAGAGTAACGCAGATATGAAAGTTTTTACGTTCAGGGGGGACAAAAGAATGGAATATAAGTACGAAACACCGAACCGAAGTTTGTTAGTGAATGTCTCAAGAAGAATATTTATCGGAAATGACAATAAACAGTTTTATTGCAAAGACTTTCAAATACGAAAATACAATGCAAATACTTTTCCGTAAAATGTCATCTTGATAATAGAACAATATAACAGAAATTCATTCATTACACTGGTTTTGATGTTGGCCAATATGCAGGAAGATGTAAAAATTATGGACATATATAGAATTTAAACGAAATTCTCGTTTCGTTTCAACCACCGGTATTCAATTCAATTCAGGAGATGTATATAAATATATAGAAAGAAGGAACACTAAAAGAGGCTCAGGTTAGCTTGTAAGCATGAATCCTCCATTCCGAAAGAATCACAGGAGTAAACAGAAAGATGGAAGAAATGAGAAACAATACTACTAAGAAAAGAGAGAAAAATAGGACGGCGTCCTGTAACTAAAATCATAAAGTTGATCACTTGCTGCAGGAGGCAGCTCATCATAGTGGAAGGGGTCAGAGCATGTTAAACGACAACTGAAACATCATTAACAACAATTATAGTTAAAGTAAAATAGAAAAGGAAATGCATCATGTAATTGTTAGATGGTTAATATTAAACAACATTGCTTAAGGTTGTTACTAAAGCTTTAAAGCAATATAGAGTTCGGTGTGCAATTTCTCCAAACATTACTCAAAATAAGATTTCACTTAGTCACAATAAGACACTCGTCTAGCTTGTTCCACCTGTCTTCACTTTTTAATTTGGAGAAAACTAACACAGTTAATAAACTATTTATCAGAACTTTTCAAAAGTTTGGACTTTTACCTCACTTTATATAAAGAAAGTTGAGTAGTCAAGCTAATGAGCGATTTGGTGTAAATTAACCAACATCAAAAACTTGATCAAAATCAACTCAGGAAGTACCTTAATGTACTAAATGTGGAGAGGAAGATAATTTCAGGGTTTGGGTCGCGATTGCGAATGCTTTGTTAAAAGTTACCATATATACATACAGAGAGCACCCGACGGTAAAAGCATTGTCAGAGCGAGTTACACATTATGGATATGTAACGTAACAAAACTGGAAAATAAACTAAGTTGAAACATTGCATCCAACTAAACCATGCATCTTACAATATCTATGTCATCATCTCCTATCGACATTCTATAAAGGAATATGTTCTCTATAGTATTATATATAAAAAAAATGAACGAAAATGTAACATGATGATTATTACATACTCGTATCTCATTTCTCTTTCATTTCAAATGGGCGTCTTATAATGACGTTAAGTTGTTCTTCTGGTGGTCATTCATTGTGAAAGTAGCCATCTTATGTGAACCCGATGAGTTCTTAAATTCGATGGTGAAATTAAACAGTCATATTATCAAATTATGCAAGCTGCTCAAAACATCCAGTCATTAGTGAGAGTTCCGCCTACATAGGCATACGAGGCGCCGTGAGGGAAGGGGGAGGTAGGAGACAGACTGCGCCCACAACATTTCAAGGGACTCAAAATTGGGCAAATAATTGTTGAAAGATTTCGGGCATCCTCGGGATATAAAGTTTAATTCAACCTAAAATTTAAAAGCAATATATTGAGAAAGGTTTTTTTACATGGTCGCTTGCCCAAATCGTACAACATACTTGCCTGGATATTTAGACACATATTGAAAACGTCGCAAGAAAGATTGACAGCCTTTTTTATGTCCCAAAATTCGGGCAACCTGCAATCTTCCTTCAAACAACATTTTTTAAAGGCCCTCTAGACTGCCCACGTTATAAAATACTGATAGCCAGTATCCTACGTAGGTATACAAAATTCCATCTCCCCTTAAGGCCCTGTCACATCTCACCGGATTGCAATAACGGAGAGGGAACGAAGACAAAAAATGGCACTCCGTTGATGTACGTTAGTATCCGTTTAGTCTGCGGTTCTCCTCCGTCCGTCTACGTTTCATTAACGGCAAGGTCCGGTTTGTCCGGCGTTGATTTGAACATGCACAAAACTTGGAATGGACATCCACCAAAACTGTCTCCGTTATTTTTTCGTTACTAATCCGTTAAGCTTCCGTTTTATCAGTTTCTCATGCGTTTTGTTCGTTCTGTATGCGTTTGGCATACTGTATTTCTCCGTTCGTCTCTGGTTATTGCTATTGCTCACCGGATCATTAACGGACAAAGAACGGATGAAACGTAGAAGTACAGTACCTATACCGTATATTCGACGGACGCTAACGTAGAAACAACGGAAGTGTAAAGGAATAGAACTGACAATGAACAGATAGGTAATGTACGTTACACGGAAGAAACGGAAGAACTCAGGCCAGAAAAAGTATAACAGACGGACATAGAACGAAGATGCAGCGTACTTCCACCTTGTCCACTCCAAGCCTTCCACGCCTCATTCTGCTCATGTAACCTCTACCGTCAACACCTACATCATGGACCCTTCAGAAAGATTCAAGCTTCAGACCACAGTGTCAGTTTTACAAGCACAGATGCTTATCATTGAAACCAACATCCAGAACTATGAACAAGTCAAGATGAGAAGGAAGAGACGTGCTCGGCGTAAATGCTGGTCTAGGGCCTGGCTAGGTCCACAGACAAGACGGCAGTTTGGTCTTTATGACCAACTAATGCAGGAGCTGCGAATGGAAGACCAAAAATCTTTCATCAACTTCATAAGGATGCCCCCTGATTTTGAGGCACTCGGGAGGCCCAGGTGTTAGAACGTTTCTTCTCCGTTACTAGTCCGGTATGTCCGTTCCTTTTCCGCTATACTCCTACGTTTTGTATGTTCTTTATCCGTTAATTGTCCGTTGTAATTTCGTTATTATCCGTTGGTGTTCGTTAGTTCGTCAGTTGTTCATCCGTTGTTCGTCCGTTGCTGTCCGTCCCTTGTACGTTTGTAATCCGTTTTCACCATTGAACTTCCGGCAGTTGCAACCCCCAGATGCATGCGCGACAACTTTTGCCAACGGAAATAACCGGATGACTGTTGTCCGATGATGCACCCTTCTTGAAGAGAGGGGTGTAGATCAATTACGATACTATAGCTGTTTTGAGACTGACTGCATGCAGTGGCAGGCCCAGCAACGACGGTCGAAAAATTTACTAACAAACGTGTACATTAGTTTCTTAATTACAACTGTACACTTTTATTGGTTTCGAGTTCATCGCGTGGGTTAAAGTCGTCGAAAGTTACATCATAATACAAATCAGAAAGAGGAATTACTCTAAAGACTTCTCTTGAGACTGAAATGCACCTCAGAGCCATAACGGGGATCCAGGGGAAATACGAAAGCTGAAATATTTAAAAAAAAGTCTTATTTATCAATAAAGAGGTTATAAGCACAAACATACATGTGCGACTGAGTATAACCAATTTCTCTGGCTTTCTTTTCTTTTTTTATCGGTAAATTGAATAAATTGTATTATATATTATCGGTTGGTTACTCTATATTGGAACGTGGTTCTGTAGGGGCCAGGCAAGTTGTATAGACTAAGCGTGTTAGTATGACACTACAGCACGAAATATTAGTTAACTCGACAAGAAACATATTTGACGTGTTGTGAACTCAGCATCTCAACAATTTGACAATTTTTGTCAAGATGTAACGTTATCGTGGCGTGTCTACTCGACGACTATAGTATTTTTGACGTGTTATCAAGTTACATCAACATTTTTGGTCACACCTCGCATGCCTTTCTAGAACCACCCTAGAACAGTTACGCAAACAACTCCTTTTTATTACTCTCTTATTACAACTATACTGTTATATCATTCTTTCTTTAGATAAAACTTCCCAACTGGTTGGCGTATTATTGGTTCCAGCAATTTGCATGTCCACCGATGTTTGCATCATGCATGTTATTCATGTTATAATATTGTGCGGGTAAGTATGAGGTAAATCAATCTGCAATATGCAGTGTTCAAACGTGTAAGACCTTACGAGTACCGCAATAAAGCC
>KN883143.1:76485-99753 GCA_000934455.1 Apostichopus parvimensis | reverse complement strand
CATCCGGTACCGTCATCCGGTACCGTCATCCGGTACCGTCATCCCGGTACCGTCATCCCGTTACCGTCCCCCCGGTCCCCCCCCCCATTCCACCCGGTCACAGGTACCCTAACAGGAGCCCTCACAGTTACGCTCGCCAGTACCCTCACTGGTACCCTGACTGGTACCCTAACCAGTCCCCTGACCGGTACCCTAACCAGTGCAATGACCCATGCCTTGACTGTCACACCTGGTCCATCCCTGGTTGTTGCAGGCAGGCTTTGTATGGGTCAGGGGGATATTGTCTGGGGGGATCTTGTCCGGGGGGATTTTGGTTTGGGGGGATTTTGGCCGGGGGGATTTTGGCTGGGGGGAATTTGGCCAGTTGGGATTTTGGCTGGGGGGATTTTGTCAGTTGGGATTTTGTCTGGGGGGATTTTGTCCGGGGGGATTTTGTCCGGGGGAATTTTGTCCGCGGGGATTTTGTCCTAGAACCTTGATAATCATGTTACATTGACAATATAATTTGTATAAAATATAGTTTGGGGATTTTTATTACATCTCCACCTTTGTCATTTGCAGCTTACGTCCAAACATGGCAAACGTAAACCAAGCCGATCATGATCGTCAGGAGATGTACGAACTGGGTCTCGAAGTGCTTATCACTGAACGACATCTACGGGTTAGTAAAAACAAATACAACTTTTGTTACTGGACCAAGTTTCCTGTTTAAGCAGAATTTTAACGAGGTAATTTGCCTGACACAAATCAAGGTATTGACTATAGCCAATGAACTAGTTTTGTGACGTAAATCGCTGTTTTCTTTTTTAATTGAATACATTAATCACGTGCTTATTATCGTTCTATTTAATTAAAACTTCTGTCAGGGTTTCGTGATAAATATTAATAAATAATGTGATTTTGTGTGGTACTCAAATGTTTGTGTAACCTGTTGAATAATACTGTCGATCATACCAGTTAGCGACGATGCACTTTTCGCCTATGGTACCTTATTACACACAAACAAGGCCCAGGTATACATCTGCTACGGATTGTATCATAAGTTGTTATATATAGTTTTGACAAGAAATATATTTTTTAGCCTCATAAGTTGTGGCACTGATGTATAATTAACTTCTTAGTAAGCTGTTAAGACATTTAGGTACTCCTGTCTTTGGCTGTCAGTTGAGATCGTCATGGAGACACACAACAAACTTTGATTCTTATGTTTGACAGATTATTGCCCGTAGAATCGCCAAGGACAGAAAACTTTTAGCCGCGTATCTCGGATTCGCAGCCTATGAAATTGATCAAATTGAAGCAGATTGCGATGGAGTAGGCCAGGGAGGTATCTGGGAAAAGGCCTTCCAGATGCTCATCAGTTGGAAAAGAAGAAATGGTGAACAAGCCACGAAAACGATCTTAGGAATTGCACTGAGTAAGGCTGGATATCAGCTACTCGAGCAAGCACTACAAAGCAATACCAGATGAAATAAGTCATCATGATTCTTCACATTTAACATAAACATTGTAACTTAAAAATTGCAATAATAATTGTGTGAAATTTTGATTCAATTTTCTTTTATATATTTTTTATTGAGGCTGCGTGACGGGTTAAGGGGGGGGGGTGGTAGCTCAAGACATGTCGCACGTAATGGTTTATACTGTATTACTCAAGCAATGGAGCAAATGATTTAAAGATAGCAAATTGGTATTTCTTCAGTGATGCCGTATCCAAGCAAGTCAAATTTATGATAGGAATGAACTGCGATACGAGGGGTTGGTGTATTTGAAATACATAGACCTCATTAATACTTTTATTCTTTGTTTCTTGTACACTCTAAATTGATATCGATCTATCATTCCGGCTGATCATAGGATGTTTCTTGTAAGCGGTTTGTATACGTACATAGAGTATCATTTGCAGGTAGTTGTTTACACCTAACTTTAGAAACCATTCTGCCACGTAATTGAAGTTAACATGCAAAGATTAATCAAAAAAGATCTACGTGTACTCTCTTGATTCCTTAAATAAAGAATGGGTTTGAAAGAAAAACAATTAGTATTGAAATGTAACAGTCCAAGAAAATGGAATGATTTTAAGGATGGTAACTTTTCTATAGCTGCTGCTAATCTCAAAATATTCACTTTAAAATATGATATAATTCAAAAATGTGTGGAAAATATACACAAAGAAGCAATATTTCAATATTTTGTCACTTTATTCGGTGGCGCCATGTATCTAACCATGCAACTTAAAAACAGAGTTCAAGATCCAAATCAAGAGGACATTGGATATGAATAGTCACCGGACTTTATGCTCGCCTGTAAAGAAAACAATTATGAGGAAAATAAAAACAACTTTACAATATTTACACATCCTATAGGAACAATATTATCATCACCTAAAACCAATGGCTGTTCTTCTGTCTAACTACATGCCCAAACCAATGAAGTTTCCTTCTTTTCACCACTGAAAGGAGGGGTTCCTGCTCCCCTATGACACTCTCCATTATTTGCAATACTTGCTTGTTCGTGGTGTGCGATGTGTAATGGATCTGGAGAAGTCTCCGGATACAGTTCATTTTCAAAAGCATTTATTAGCTATTCCATCTCCGCATTTAAAGTCCACATTTCGCACCCATACAGGAACAATGTTGTTACTAGTGCTATTAGGAGACCCTTCTTGTTTTTATTGTGATATTCTTATCCCTCCAGATGGGCATCAGATTTGCCATTGAAGATGTTGCAACTGCGATTCTGATCTTAATCTCTTAATATTATACAAAATAATATTGACTATATATATTGACTATATAATATTGACTATATACTTCCTTAACTACCAAACATATATTGCTCTAAGTTGTAACTACTGGCTTAAGTTGCAACCTCTACAAGCGTAATATAACTGTAAAACCCAACAAGTTGGGATAACATAAAAAAAAAATGAGGTAACCTGCTGCATGGAGACTTTTGAGTTCAATGAACTTAAGTATCTTTTTAGTTGTGGTCACTTATCCTATGAAAGTTATCTGGGGTTACTTATTCAAGTTTGAGGAAGTAGCAATCGACTTGTAACCCTACAAATGTATGGCTTGTTGTGCCAAATAAGAACATCCAGTTATAAATACAAAATATGTGACGTTTTCATGTTATCTTAACTATATTCACTGCAGTATTTGCAACTCGATATCTCAATAAAAGTAAACTTTACCTTGAACTGTTTACCTAACTAAACCGTCTCCATGCAGCAGGTCACCTCAGTTTTACCGAGTTACTTGAACTAAGCATTCAAGTTATTACAACACAAAACTACACTTTTTAACTATTTTATTTGTCTTGGGGTATCAAATAGTAAAATAAGTCTGTATCACTAACAGAGAGGTGATGATTCCTCATCGAACAAAGAATTTTGAAAACCCCACCCTGGCTGGCAAGGGACAGGTTTTGGGTTTCAGGATTTTGCAACTTTAGGTTAATGGGCGATCTAAAGGCACGCAAGTTCTCATTGGCAAGATTACATCGGGCAACATGACAATTTGTGGTTCACCTTCTTCCTATATAAAATCAATTTTGGGTGTTCGTTTGTTGGCTGCTTGCGTACAGAAAAGATCAAGAAACTTCAGAATTTCCAAATTACTGCGTCTACATATAGATTACTGATTTAAGTATTCATGTGAGTTTTCAAACCAATGGCATTACAACTCACCAGGTCGTAGTTTAAATATAGAACAAAGTAAAACAAATAGGCTATGCCGATAAAAATAGTTATATTAAGGTTAAAGCAAATGTGTGCATATAGGGCAAGTTGTCGATGGCAAGTTTGCAAGTGGCAAGACCACACATTAATGCAAATGATTCCAATATACACCCCGCTCAAGATAGACAACAGTGTTCAGCTTCTTCCTATTTAGAACCAAACTTTTCTGATGTTCTTTTGTTGGCTGCTTGCATACAGAGTTGCAAAGCTAGATTTTTTCATGAATAACGGCAAGGTTCTCCAAACACACCATCCATTTAAAAACACAAGTTGGAAGTTATTTTTACTATAATAATTATAACCTAGGTGCTTTATTTTGGGGGCTCAATTTCGTCTTATCCAAGAACCTTTTTAAATTGTTTTCTTGTTGACGATTTTCATATGCACAAGAAAATAAAGGCATGAACAAATTACAGTACTATACCACAAAGGAGCTAAACGCAATGAAGCATATATTTTGGTATTGTAAACGCATCAACATCCTTTAAGTTTCTTCAAACACACAAATCGACTCAAGCAAGAAGTTTGTTCTTAAGGCTCTGCACTTTTGGGCTCAGTTTCTGCTCATCCAAGTTAAAATAACTTTCTTGATGAACTCCATTGTCCGTTGTTGCCCCTTGCTTATTCCAAGTTCAAACAATAATGTCAAGAAAAGTAGAGAGCTACCGCATAAGCGAAATTGCTTATGTGTTCGACTTCCACCACATCTTCAATCAATTTCATGATATAACAGGTTCTTTAATGTTGCCTAAGGTGACTATTTTCTGCGTTCCTTAACTCCCACTACCACTGGTCACGTTGTCAGCTCCCGTCTCTTGTGCTTTGATTGCTTGCAAATAGAATAGTGGAACATATTTCGATTGTGGTCGAAGCACTTTGGGGTACCTGGTTCAGGATAAATGAGGTAGGCTAATCCATGTCTCTCATCCTTAATCCATGTTTGGGCCAATTTTGAGGTTGCTGTAATTGATTGTTTACATAATATTTCTATGTATGATTAATCATTCATTTTTATTCTCGTATATCTTCACATCAAAAACATAAGTGAAAAAGGAATCCTCCTTGTCATATTGCACATAAATAACACTATGTAAGCTGGGCCCTTTGGGGCTGATGTTTGGGGCACTGCTGTCATAGCTATCGCTGGTAAACGCATCCTCTTTTTTGGGGCCACTGTCTACTCGAAAAGGAGACACACTGGGAGCAACACAGAATATTGAATCTTGGCCATGTACAGACATAACCAGAACATCCTTGTCACATTTCACATGACTACATATTGTGGGTGCCCGGTGTTATATAAAAGAATAAAAGCAGTATTTTTGTATTCCTTTCATATTATATATACCACAAAAATAAGAACAAGTATTTGTAACTCCTTGTCATGAGCTAAATACACGTTAGCCTTGCTAGGTCTATGATGTCAATATGAGATTGATTTAAGTTGGCACAAATAGCCAGTGTTACAGTTTTCACTTAAGCCCATGTTGCCCTTAAATGACCATGATTTCTAACAAACTCAGTGCAATTCATTTACTGCACTTATCACTGCCCCATCACATTTATCCAAGTTGGCACTGCTAAGTTCGCATTGTCATGTTGCAAGGTTTGTTTAACCCCCTTTGACCTCAAATGCCCTCTCGCCTCTTAAAAAGCGATAGGTTTCATCTATTCACTAAGGTAAGTCACAAGTATGAAATTCATCCAAGTTTGTACTGTCGAGATAAGGTGGGTATAAGCAGCGTCACATACACATATGCCACAGCATGATTGCATAGGTTTTATCTCTGGTGAGTAATCATAAATACCTGAAAGTCCTTGTAAAGAGACGTCTCTTTGAAGTACATGGCAAACACCGCAATACTGCTCTCCAACAATGTCCTGCATTGAAAAGAAGCAAGATAATAAATTGTAATAATATTTTAATACAATATAAACAGATGATCTTGAAATTTGCTGTACTAGCTGTGTTAAATTAGTAGGGATCGAACCCCGGAACTTGTGTCACAGACCGAAGTTCGTACCACTCGATCGAAATCATTCTACTGGTGTGTGGGAGCATATCAACTGGCTTTGTATAATTTTCATTGACAGGTCCCTCCACAGGCTCTCCAATGTATTTCACACAATTGTAGGTGTTAGGGAATGTTTGTATGAATGTTTGTCAAATCCCATTGAAAATGACAAAAATTTCTTCCTTAGCTTGCAAACGAGCCGTTTCGTTAATTTGCCTATGTCCAGCAACTACACTGACTTCGTACGGGAATGATTTCCCCCAAAATAGCCCAAAAAGTCCAGCCTGCGTGGGGATGACAACATTCCCCTTCGCCGTGGATGTTGTATTACAGACTACATATATTACATTTGATTGTTACAGGTAGATCTTATTTAGCATTGCTGCCATCTATCTACATGTGATAAAGTGGCTGCTAACTTCCATTGGGTATGTAGAGCCGGGTATGTAAATACTAGACAACAACACGAGGCATAACGTTAAAGAAACTTATGAAAGCAGAATTAAACATCTTATTGTCTTCTGTAATAAAGTAAGTTGACAGTAAATCAATGGCCGCCATTAACCTCTCCTAATTGGCTGAAATAGGGACTAAATCATTTCAGGTAAACGCGGCAACATTTTAAGTTTATAACTACCCTACTGTACTTACTTCCGGGTGCATGTTGTTATTTTTCAGTCAGTTTTTAGTTGATTAATTGCACCCAATTAACTGGTTCGTGGTAGGCCAATCAGGTTAAACTTGAAATTGTTAATATTAGGGCCCTTTCTACAAATTTCATGGATATTCCCGTAAAATCCAGGGACATTTCTGGGGGACATATTTCATTTGGGGATGGCACATGAAAAACATTGACAGTGACAAAATAGGGGATAATTAGTCATCTAACTATAAATTCTGTGTGGTATAGAAGGCCTATAGGCTAGGCTAATGACATATTACATATTTGGCCTAGATAGGTCTAGATAGCTTCGACACGGGTTGATTCGTGACAATTGTCTCTAGCCGATCAGTAATAGCTTTTTATTTTACATGAAAACGTTTACACTAGTGTGTGGATTGACAACAAATGATCCATATTTACCAATTATCCACAAAATCAGCGTCAAAATCGTCCCAATCACAATCACAGTGTAGACACAATCTACATGTAATAATGCTCCCTCGAGCCTGTCTAGGCTCGACAGAACAATTTGCGACGCAAATTTCTAGTATGATCGATGTCACAAATAGCTACTTAGGCTGAGCCTAGCCCAGGCCTGTTACTGTTCCAGCAGATCATGTGCATGGAATTTAAGAATATTTTTCATAATTTTATTTCTAGTTGGTCCTAGGCCTCATACCGTCTTCAAAGATCTCATTGCAATGTAATGGTATAGGCTATTTTCTGTACTGTATATAATTTGTTGCCACTGATAGTGATAGACTGATAATTGTGAAGTTGTGGCAGACTAAAAATGGTACTTACGACTAAATGAAGCCATATGATATCACCAATTCAAACAAGGCAAAAACAAGCAAAAATGTTGAAAATAAGGGGAGTCAAGAATCATATCCATTCCAATGCCTGGAAATGGTTTTTTTTTTAGCCATCTACAGTAGGCCTACAGAAGGGGTGTGTTTTACCCAAAAAAAGTTTCTATTTTTCTATGCTCAACCTATGCTCAGTTGGCTTACCTGTAGCTTAACATGAGGCTAGCCTAGTGCAGTACTTTACTTCTAGCTCTAGGCCTAAGTTAAGTTAGTGTTAAACCTATACCACAGTATTAGAAGTACCAAAGATATGGGTTGTGCTGCAATATTGAAATAAGGCCACTGGAATAAAGAATGCTGTGATTCAGTGTTATTTGGAAATACTTCTGTGGTTGGATGAAAATTGAATGTATTTTTAATTATCATATTAAGGCCTTTGTATGACCTGCTTTTTTTTTAGGGAGAAATACATAATTAATAATTCCACCAAGCAAAAGAAAAAAGGGTATCAGTCCATGTATACAAATATTAATTTAGTACCAGAGAGGCAAATAATGACACACAAAAAACCACAACCTAAAATGTTTCTAAACGAAGGAAAATTTAGTTTAGGGCCTCGCTATATTGTCCATGGCAATGCCTCTAGTCCTAGGATGTTAGTTGAAGTAAGGTAGTATACAGTTACTTCCCTAAATTTGTGTAATGTGTAATATATACAGAGCTACTGGAAGAGACCCTGTACTTGCCATGTTAAAATGTCAAATTGTAACAACTCTTGTAATATAAGGTTTAATCTACACAACCTTCACGAAAAAAAAATCGAATGTATATATATTGTCAAAAGACAAAATACCAAATTTGTGTTTCCTAGCACTTTCAAGAATTATTCACCCATTAACTGGAATTGTGTTTACTGCAAACTTTAATTAAAAATCATATAATCACCAAGGGCAATCTACAAAACAAGTTTGAAGTGCAACCAACTCTCACTTATTGAGATATGATGCTTACAATGTTTTGAGAAGTTCACATCAACATCCTTGTCAATGGTATTGAGCGTTATTACAAGCCTACAGTTGCCACTGTGTAATAAAATACAAATAACCTACCTAACCGCACTCGACGGAGTGTCACGAACCGTATGCACAACGACGACGACAATGTGCGTTCTTATCCTCTCTATTATTCGTAAGCTAAGCTAGCAATAGTACGTGATACGCGCTTCCTATAAATAATGACACTGCTAAATATAAAAGTTTATATTGTCCATCAGTTGAGTTCGTCAAATGTATTAAAGTCCAGACATTGGACAATAAACAAGAATAATCCTACTGGAAAAATTGTAAAAGAGCACTATGTTTGTCTTTCTGATGTAATATGCAAAAGATCGAAAATGTAAAAGGATATTTCAAACCGGAAACAAAATTTGCTGATAATATGATGTCATATGATCATGATGAAACTGGAAAAACACTTCAATTGTTCAAAAATTCCTCACACCCTCTCCCCTTACACCTCTCCCCAATATCAATCGCAAAATGTGCTCCCCCTTGCAAATTCCTGGCTACGTCGCTGAGCGTTACTCACATAGCAAAAAAACTGTGCAGTATATATGATACTACCCTGACCTGACAAAATAGACAAGTTCTGAAGAGATGATTATATAAGTTTATTTTATAATATGTAATATAAATCTCATAAAGGGAAACATTCAGAATGCAATCGAGGGTGTATGTGGATGTCGAGCAGTGTTTTGTACATATTGGACCATGTAAGTGAATGTTAACGCCATCAGCGAACCAAGGTTAGATAATTGAGAAAGATATTTGAGAAAGTCTTCGTTTTGGAGGTCATCTTTTTGGATATTTCCAAGTCTTCCTTCTCGGTCTTCGTTTTGGAGGTCTTCGTCCTGGACCCACACAAGATATCCTACACTTACAATGTATGTACACCCCTTCGCCTCGCTAACTTGCAGTTACTACGTTTTGCTCTTTGTAAAGACAGAATGTGCATATTGTACATGTGCACTAATGGTTACGTACATTATCGTATACTTCGTACACTACAGACTCTGGCGGCCGCGACCTCGCTTGCTTTCAAACTCCACCGCACACATACGTATGACAAGCTACCTGTAGTACAACGTGTATGCAATACTATACTGTGCATGTGCATAACGTATGCTCTTTTATGTTGCTGCAAAGTAAGTGCTATACACCCTTCGCTTGCCGTCTGTCTCCGAAAATAATCGGACACAATTACGGAGCACTGTGTTAAATTATCAGTTTTCACAGACTATTTAACTCAGTTCTTTGTTGTCCTTTAAATTTATCATCAATTGAGCTGATACGTTCTCAGTTTGTGTGTAGTAACCCTTAATTCGATCATAATGCAATAGTTGAAGCCCTACATATATAAGAGTTCACCTCACTACCTTGGTATGTAATCTTACATTCATAACAAGTTGTCTCAGAGAACATTTCAATTATTTGCTGCTGTTTGACAGGAAATGGATGAAAAGAAATTAGAAGCAGGTGAATGCACAGAAGAAAATTCAGAAAATGGGAACTCTTCTAATGAGAGAGCAGTAAGTCTTTAACTTAAAAGTTGCCATGAAACAAAGCATATGTCACGCTGAATTTAAATTTGTTAAGAACTGGTGATTTACGTCCAGACTGTAGACCTGTGTCAGGTTTCTTTTTGGTGTAATCATCTTGCATCAACAATTTAAGTCATCTGATGCTCTGTAAAGAGGTTCAATTATTAGGATTTTTGTTAAATTGAACTGCCACGTTAAATGCAAAGAGATATGAAACATCAAGTAGTTTCAAGATGCTTTTGATGATATTGTACTTTATACATGTATTTGGTGTAACATCGTGACATTTTGAGGAAGTGTTTATTAGTTGGTCATTGAGTGGAATATGCAGGGCAAAAGCTAAAAGTTTGTTCCTATTCTTGTCAAATACAAGTTTTTAACTAAACAAAACTGCAGAAAGTATTAAAATTATCTGGTTAGAGATTGTAAAATAAGTTTGGTATTAACAGTCATTTTTCGGCAATTCTCCTTAAAGTTTTGTATATTTTTCGAATTGTGACTGATGGCAAGTAGAAAAAGCCTCCTATATTATTTAGGTGTTTGGCCACCTTAAGTGTATTGTATTGGTATATTGACACGAAACATTGTTTTTATGATGTTTCTTCTGTTAACAAAATTCATACTATCCTATCGTTGGTAGTGAAGCCTAATCAAACTTGCAGTTCTATGCTTTGTCGGCAAAAATGTTTTTACCAAAATGACATATGACTGTGCATTGTGGATTTGATTTTCTGCATATGAGCTCCAAATAGGTTCTGGATATTATCTTAAGGATATTAATAGCGCAAACACGGAATAAAGTGGTAACAACTTGTTAAAAAGTTTCATATACTGTATTACTTTATAGCTCTTATATTTTAAGTTCAGATTGGAATTTTCACATATTTATTTTTTAGCCTAATCATCTGAGCCGCTAGTACTTTATTCGACTGTTTCAGGGTTGGCTGCGCATCCGTGATATCGATGTTCAACAAACTTTTTTAATTGGTTAGGAAATGACTATTTAACCCAAGTTTATGAATGCTTTAAAAACACATTACGTACTGTGTTAGCTCAACCCATTCCCTGATATATATGGTAATATTAGATTTCGAATGATGTCTACGCTGTATGTTTACAAATAGAGGGATGCTCTTTGCAGTTCGTGAACAACCTCCGCACAAAGTCAATGAGATTTTACGGTGTGATTTCCCACCGGACCTATTTTGCGAAAGTAAAAAGATCGTCGAAGAGCAAGGTTCTTGGATGAATCGAACAAATTCTCCTCAAGATTGTTGGGTTACTCTGTAGTGTAACAAAGTGATAGTATTTGATGAAGAGAACTGCTACATTTACGAAGATCTTCAACCTATTGCAGTTTTATAGTTAATGCTTTTATGTAGGAGCTCACAATATGCACATAGCTGTCATTGAATTTTCTATATTTTGTAAAGGCGTCATCAAGCACCAATTCGTCGACTATAAATGTGACAGGAGAAAATAACACCATCTTCAACAACTGCATCATAAAAATGCATAATCAAGAAAGTGAGTATTGTACTACTGTACATTTAGTTATTTTCTTAAATTTATTATGTAGCCTGTTGATTTGTTGGCCATGCATACATACTTGATTGGACTGTTCTTACATATATAAATACAAATGAACATAATATTGACTGTATTAGCTTATATGTGCTTTAATACATTGTGTACATGTGATGCAAATTTACTTCCGGCACTTGCACAATAGCTCAAACAGTGCAGGTTGGTTGAACATAGAGTAACTGCAAAACTCAAACTCTTGGGTCTACTATGGAGAGGCAGGAGCTGTGTTGAGTCAACACGGAAATTATTATTGCTTATCCCTTCTCGAACTCTTGCATATGATCCGAAGTATGCAAATTCAATGTCATTGACAGACTCAGTTGGGACAAGAACATTCAAACGTACTATGAATATGATTGTGATTTCCCAGGTCCACTGTGTTTACATTATGAAAACCTCGGTTTGATATCATATCCACTATAACACTGTGCTGAAGGCCATTGGCGAACCTTTGAAAGTGCCTTTAGTAAACTTTAGAAAACTATTTATCATCTAAAATTGATCAGACCCCAATTCCTTGAGCTCAAAATTGTTACATATCAGGCATAAAAGATAGTATTTCTCAGCCAGTAGCGTCTGCCTATATTATAGTAACCTAGTCTGCTGATATAATATTGTGTATTTTCGGTGATAAACTTAATGATAATTAATGTTCCTGAAAATCAGTTGTTTTACAGCGCTAAGCAGCAACATATGATGTAGGTCAAGCTGATTGGTTTATGACTTTCACTTCTCATCTGTTACTTACAATACCAACAGTGAATAGACCTAGGATTGCAATAGTTGTGAACATATACATGTATGTAACCCTATGGTCATTCAATGCTTACATAGATTGTCCAGAGGATTATAGTTATGTCTTATAATTTGTTTCGCCAATACCAAGTCAATAAACTGATGAGTAACAAGGTCACATAGCCTATATAACTGGGTCCAACCAGTGTCTGTACCCATTACTTAGTATAAATCTATCAACAGTGCTTTCATATGGGATCGGGAATGCTTGGCTATTTGGTTGCAATATCTCAAGAAGCACAAGTTGAGTCAATGTCATGCTTGGCAGGTAAATTGCTCATGATGCGTAGATGTGCCTTTATGTTTGTGGTTCCCACCTCATGCATATTGATGAGTGGGCGGGGCTTTACGGCAATAACAGCAATATCTCTTCAACCGTGATGTGATGTCGGTTGATGATAGGTACATGGTAATATAGTCAAGAATTCATTCTCGTTATTATTCATGAATGGACGTGGCTAGAGTGCTATCACAGTTAAAAGGTTATAAATACGATATCTCAAGACCAACGAGTTGAATCAATGTCATACTGAGTAGGTAGATGCCTCATGATGTGTAGATGTGTCCTATTTGTGGTTCCCATCTCATGAATAATAATTAGTGGGCCATTTCTGACAGTTAATTCTTAAATGTCAATATCTCTTCAACAGTATGTCCGATGTAGTTCATACTTTGCATGGTGATGTAACTACATATTAAGTGTATGCTCTTGAAAACTATAACTTTGACCTTATTAGTATTCATGAGTTGGTGGCGCTTAATGGGAGAGTCAAGAACAGCTTGTAAGCACGATATCTCATCAACCACAAATTGAGACCAAACCTCGGCCTAACATAAAACGAACTACAAGGCCTGCTAGTGTGTTAGTAAGCAAAGAAGGCAATGATTTTCCTTTGGCCCCAGATTTGGAAACGCTCGTTTAATAATCTGGATCAAGCCTAGCCTTTTCATGGCATCTTTTACTTCAGGTCGTAGTTGGTGAGAAGTTTGTTTATTTTAATATTAAGCTTTACATAAACGGCTTAGTAGTAGGAGTAAGTTGAGTCTCGTCTATCCGACATGCTCAGTGATTAACCTCCGCCACGTATCACGATCTTGCGCAAGGTTTATTGCTTCCTCGAAATTGTTAATATTAATGTCCTTGAATTGCGACTTTATTTTTCCAAGCAAGGTAGTCACGGGCCTTCCAACTGGTTTGGCAGTATGTCTCAGTGCTTCTCTTAAAGCAACCTTTGCCTGAGCGTCCTCCTGGAGTCTTGCTACATGACCGAAAAATCTCAATCTTCTATGTGCGACTATCGATGACCAAGGTGTTTGGTTGGTTTCGTTGTAGAGCTCATCATTTGATAACCAATTATTATTGGTCCATCTAATGTTGAGAATATTTCGAAGTAGTCTCCTTTGAAAAGTGTCAATTTTGCGATCAAGATCCTTCGTTGTGCCCCACAGTTTGCAATTGTACAAAAAAATACTCTTTAATAAAGTATCAAAAATCCTAAGCTTAATGTTCCGGCTTATGCTTTTGCTTATAAACGGCTTGCAGGTCGTTAAATAGAGCCTTAGCTGGAACAAGCGGGAAGTAGTTCTGCGAAAGTTTGATTCTTTGGGGAAGAACGTCTTTTAAACGTTCATACGGTAGTAGTACTTAACAATGTGGAATCACAAGAAGATGAAATATATCAAGTGAGAAAGAAAACGAAGATAACAAATGTTTACTATGCCAGAAGAAACACAATATTATGTGCAAGTGGAAGGATGTGCAACCTGGGTCTGCCTAAACTGTCACAAGCTAAATAAAACATTATTCAAATTTCGGAGCAAAAGCGATTATGGGCTGCATCGGGTGTGTGGAAGCTGTGAAAATGACAGAAAAGAATATATAAACCTATATACAAAAACTGTACAAAAGGAAATCGAACAAGAGGAAGGAAGAAACGAGGAAGAACAAAAAGGGTAGGTTCAATTGTTAAAAGGCAAACTTATGAAATAAAACAAATAACGTGAACTGAAAAAGAGAGAAGAATAAATCGAACTGCTGCAGGAAGAGGTTGTGAAATACAAACAAATGTATGAAAATGTGGAAAAAGATCTTAATGCAAGCAAACGAATGTAAACTTACATGTTTAATATTTGTGGAAGCCCAGGTTCTTTCCTGGGCGACTTTTCCTTAAAGAAAGAATAATGTGGAAGCACTTAAATGCATTAATGAGAAGCTCATTTGCGACATGACTAAATATTAGATGAAAATGAAACCACAAGAGAAATCAAATGAGATTACAGAGATAGAGACCACAGAAATTGATATTGAATAATTTACAGAGGAGAATAACCCAGTTACAGTTCAGAAAACAGGGGAAGAAGGTAGCAAACAAGTTCAATTAGAGGGACACTGACGGAGGTGGGATATTGATTGCAGTTAAAAACACTATTAAAAATATTGTAGTAAAACTTGAAGAGTGCAAAAATGGTGAATGTTTTGGATTCTTTTAAACAATAACATATGTGAACTAAGAATTGGATTTGAAACAAATATAGTCAAACAAAAAGGAAAAGTATATGGAAGAGAGCAGTCATTGATAAAATTGTAATTGAACTAAAAATCCGGCAGCTGAAGTGGTAGTATACATTATCAAACTTAGACTCAACATGATAAATGTCAAAGCTAATTATAAGAACAAACATAATAACCTGATGTGTGACGTTTGCTACGAGGAAGAAATGACCGAGCATATCCTTAATTGTGATTATTTTAGGAACATTACAGCAGTGGACATGAGGGAAAGTCAGCTTACCGAAATCAGATATCTACATAAAGCGTAAGAAACTGTCAACTTCATTAAAATAATCAACGATAAAAGAAGGATAACTTTAATTGACGAATTATGGTAAAGCTTTACAGTGTCAGAAGTCTGGCACAATCTCACCGTTGTGCCTGATATACGTATTTCAGATAGGACTGAGTGATGAACCACATGAACTTCACAAGTTGAATCAATGTCATACTTTGTAGATAGATACCCCTTGATTGAAATTGGTAGAGTTCAAAAGAGGTCAACTGGTGTCAAAGTCTGAACATCTTTTAACATGATAACTCCAAACTTAAGATATAATATATATATCTGTCAATTTCTCCAACGGTATGATTTGTGTGGGTGAACATAGTTTGGTCAAATTCAGTTCAGTTAAGTTTCGTGAAGGGGCAATATAAGTTTTAACAGCACACACAGTCATCCAGGAAGTTCAAGGAAACTAGATATTAATATTAGGTATTGCTTTAAGCACACCCAAGTGGCCCTTATCCAGTTCTCCTGCTGCAGTTCAAGGGTAACAAAATAGGTCAATTGGTCTTCAATTGACAATTTGTTGTGTTTTATACCAGATGACTTGTAGCTTGCCAAAATATTTTCCACTGCATTCATCGAGTCTCAGTAGCTGGTCGCAGTCTATAACTGAAAATCTTGAGGAGACTTGCATTAAAAATTGGAATAAAAATGCTAAACTGTAAAATCCCTACCACTGAAATAATGGTTGATGCTTTGTCAACATATTAACTGATTCCTGGTACCTTTCTTTATATATCACTGCATTAGTCAATATATAATCCTCTTCATTTTGGCTTGCACAAGTTCATGTATATTAACATGTATGTTTCACCACACTATAAGAATATGTTGAGGCATCGGAACAACTAAAATTTTTGTTAGCTTTTTGCCTGTATATTGACGGAGTCGATAGTTTGACGATATCTATTTTGAGAATTTTGTTTTTAACATAATCATTTTCTTTCTTGTTTGATGGGACCATCCTTTTAAATGTCATGGTATACATAGAGTGGCAAGACACGTTTAATTATTAAACACTGGACGAGCAGGTCTTCCTCATCTTCATTAATAAAGTTGCAAAACTTTTAATCCAATGAAATGTACTTCCCTGTTTCAGACGACCCAACCATTGTTTTGGTATCCAATCACATGTTTGGAATTCACAACTAACTTTGGTCATTGTGGTCTTTGAGGTCAGAGAAATTGTTCGGTTGTCACAGTTTTTAGCTCAACTAGTTGAGCATTTGTCATGGCAATGCCTCTGTCTGTTTGTCTGTCCTTCCTGTCAGTCTGTCCGTCAACAGTTGTTGAAAGGCCACCGTGCGCTTGCTGTTTGATCGTTTCTTGTCAAAGTTGGTGAGGTAATGACGAATATCAACAGGTAAATACTCATGCTTGCAAAAAGCAGGTCAAACGTCATTTGGGTTAAAAGAAATGTCAAACAGTGAAATCACACTAAAGCCCCCTCCTCCTTGGGTTAATGTTTGATATTTATCAAAACATGGTCATGGTGTACAGTTAGTGATTGGTTATAAAAGTTGTTCTTACTTTTGTTGTCGATGGTCAGTTGAGGTCACATGAAGTCAAAATGTGAAATTCACCTCTGACCGCTTTTGTGTTATTGTGATATTAGTTGGCCATGCGGATCATCAGTTAATGGGCCACAAAAGTGATTAATTTGTAAAATGGTTAAAGGTCATCTCAGGTCATCTGAGTGATATCAATTACTGCCCCAAAAACATTCACCAGCTGGGTTTCCTAGCTAGGTTTTCTTCTCAAATGGGCCCAACTAGGTGTTCAACTGAGACTCCTCTCAACTAGGTCATATTGGGTTCCTGTCATTGACACATTGTAACTGAACTGAGCTTTTCAACTAGGATTTCTGTCAACACAATGCCTGAGCTGAGTCTGGATGTTACTGTAAAGCAGGCTGAACTGCGCCTTCATAACATAATTTTCAGTTACCAAATCTAACAGTAGTTAGCCATCTTGAGCTTATGTTTCTGCAATCCAGCATGTCACATACTTACAATTACACTTACACTCCCACTCACAACATGTATACACGTACATACTAGCTTCACTACATGAGAAACCAGTAAAAGACAAACAGTATTCTTGCAATACAATATTATTTTTTCATTCTTGGAGTAAAACGGACCATTACATAGTTTGTTCAATGTCTCGTTGACATCAGGTAGATTGCTATTGGCGCTCTAGTTTGATGTATGTCCTTGCAAAGTTCTTCATTCTTGTGGTTTGTCAATTTACTTTTGAGGACCAATTAATAATACTGTAACAATAAATTGAATTATTTGGAAGGTTATTCAAAGCTGCATTGGCCGACTCGTAAAGATTGTTTCATTTCATGACTGTCTCAGTAGAAATCTTCCATTAAATATAAAGAAAGTTACATAGTGAGTAACAGTTGCAAGCCAACTGTACCTACGAGAAGCTTACTTACAAGATTAGTTAACTGGTAAGGATAAAACATCTTGTTCACCGACTTCATATTCTAATTTGGTCATGATCTTCAATCATTAGTCTGTGTTTTGTTTTTACAAAACAGGTAGAGATTCAGGTAGCGGACTATTATTACTATTGTTCTCTTCAATTTTTTTTTTTAAATTTTAATAAACTTTTTTGAGCTTGTAAATTATGGCCATGAAAATTTGCTAGCATATGACGTGGAGAAAGTGTAAAGAATTATTGATCCAGGCAAAACATGATGTTTAATTTTTATTCCAGGTAAGCAACCTAAAAGAACAGCACCTTTAAGAAAAAAAGATGAAGCGCCTGCAAGGAAAAAGAAGAGCGCGGTAAGTATTTTGTAGTACTTTTGTGAGATCTAAGTAATTTCAGTATCCCTGGTTAATTATTAGTCTTCACATGTGTCAATTTATAAGGTATGAGGACCTTGAATTTCTTATAATGAATCACAGTTGTTCTCCAATGCTTCTGGCTGCCGACTATTACTTGATAATTGTCCAAGTGAAATATTCTCAAAGGAACTTCAAACTGATATTCATGTCATCACTTGATCACACCTTATAATCATAGAAATAGCATTATAATATAACAAAACGCAATTGAAGTATTTTGCAAGATTACATGAATATTTCCAGTTTAAGGAAAACAAGAAAAAAAATTGTGATGTAGTGCATGCATGACAAACAGTAACAATTTTACACAATGCACCCATCCAAATAAAGCTACAGTTATAAACTGCTCATATGGGCAATTCCACAGTAATATTGGGACTGCTCTGTAAATAGAAGAGTTCTTAAAGTGTAATATTCTAAAATATAGAGTGATATTTGGATTTCTTATATTATATATTTGTTTCATGCACAGAAATTTAAGCTCGAGGCGTAGAGGATGTTCCCTAGTAATTTGGATATTTTTGGCAACTCTTACAAATTCATTTCCAGCAGATTCATTGACCTTATACTGAAGATACTCATAATTAAGCCTGAACATTTTTGAACAAAATTAATGTAACTTCTTATTCTTTTCTTATCTATAACTTGTAAAAAATGATACCAAACTGGAATATCATATACTAGGGTGGGCAAGTCAGACTTAGTAAACACTCTTTCTGTTGTCACAATGAAAAGTAAGGGACAGTGTATGCTAATTTCGAAAAATACGATTCACTTTTTCTAACATATTCGAGATATGTTTAGTAAAAATTAACCTACTGCCAATGCAGGCTCCTAAATACACAGTGCAAAAGGTACGTTCAACACACGAGCTCTGAATTGTAGTTCTCTGTTCTTTAATATTGATTCCAATTAAGCCCTTAAAACTATTTCATGTAAAAGAGTAAGTATGGCATCAATGCATAAACTCCATTTTGTAGGCTAATTGATTTATATCGCAAGGCTTGCTGCTAAAGTGCATTATATATGGATGTAGAATTTTCTGTAGCCATTGACTGAAGTGGGATTACCTGTCATGGGCATGTGTACCGTTTGAGCATGTTTCCCGTAAAGATGGAATCATACTTTCATTTATACTTCTATTAAATTTTGTTTCAAATATACTTGAAAGTTCGTCGTAACAATATTGAAAACCCACCACGAGATGTTGTCGAATCTGAGGCAATTCTACGTTAATCAAAACTAAAATAGTTCTTAGCTTCATTCTCTTCTAAAATAAACGTATATCATTAGTTCTCTCTGGTAGGATTAAAGTTACATCCTCAATAACAGCACTAACAGTTCACTCGATATAATATTTTTATGATCATCTCCGGGTTTACTTATGGATTTAAATAGACTCCACAGAGAATTTGAATTTGATGTTACTTTCTTAAAAACCCTTGAGAAATATAATGGTAAATTACACTATATGCTAAACTAAAAATGTACATTATATATCGATCTGCACTTCCAGGGGAGATGAAGACGTATAAACTATCGAAGCATAATGGATTCGTAGCAGCTTCCTAGTTCAATGCATACACCACTGGCAGCACCATATATAGGCCTATACAGATTGTGAAACAGGCACATGTTCACAGTTAAATATGTACAGAAAACAAATGTAACTACAAGATTCT
Organism: Apostichopus parvimensis; assembly: GCA_000934455.1. Lineage (NCBI taxonomy): Eukaryota > Metazoa > Echinodermata > Holothuroidea > Aspidochirotida > Stichopodidae > Apostichopus > Apostichopus parvimensis. The sequence goes on along the minus strand of KN883143.1, from coordinate 80,156 downwards.
GTTCCTAGCTTGCCACTTACACGGTTAAATAAATATTCACAATTCTGAGTATATATAACCAGTGGCATAGAAAGGTGTGTGAAAGTCATGGGTGGGGGGGGGGGGGGGGGCTGAGCAAGAAAACGCTGGAAGGATTGCAGGTTCCCTTTCCCAGAGGAATTGATAAGTATTTGTGTGCCTAATAGCCAAGTAAATGGGAACCTTTAGCCATGCTGCTACATTTTAAGTATACGGCTATTTCCTCTGTATTATCGAATAGATATTTGTATATTTACTTAGATAGTTCAAACAATACTAGGTAGGCCTGAATTATCTAGCAACGCTGCAGAGTGTATCCTAGTTTGAACGTGTGCATGTGTGTGTGTGTGTGTGTGTGTGTTGGAAGGGGGGGGGGGGGGGGGAGACACACATATGTATGTGTACGTGGCGTGATGGCGCTGTTTTGGCTGCTGATTGCGATGGTTGTACAGGCTGCCTTTTGTCATCTTTCTGATGTCTACACCTATTTTTCATGTTCACTCTAGGCATGTGTATTATGTTTCTGACGTCATGTGACATTGTTTTGAGATTTTTTTGTTTTATGTTTTATGTGATATTTTTATGTTTTTACTTACGATTTGGAGTTTTCTATATCTGTTGTCGTTTAATCTGGAAAATGTGTTATTTTCACTACTGAACCTTTTTTTCGCGAGTCGGCATCTGTGTAACTATCTATCTAGAAACTGTTGTCTCGATCCCATACCTACTTGTTTGATTAAATATTGTAAATCTGAGTTGGAGATCATCAAAATCACAATATCTTCACCAGCTTAATGTTCAGTGTCTCGACTGAAAACGATCGGAGATAGCAGCTTTCAAAAGTGCTGCACCCCTCCCCCGTTGGTAGAAATAACCTCCAGTAGATAAATGGTCTCTGAACTCACTTGATCAGTTTAAGCATCGTCTTTAAACTCATCTTTTTTCACATTGTTATTAGATGTTTTCTTTTTTCATCACATGTAAACGGCATTGAACATTTTTTGTTGGATTGTGCGCTATATATTATTGTTATTGTTGTTGTTGTTATTATTATTATTATTACGTTCCTAAAAAAATTATTAAATTAAGCTAAATATTTGAAGACAAAATCACAGAAGTGAGTGTTCTTAGTCTGCTAGAATTTTGTAGGACTTTATCAGATGAATTAGTAGTTTGGGGAACTATTTCCAACTATGTTTTCCAACTAAATATCCAGATCTCTTTTCACTCTCTTTGGAAAGAACCAAAAATTGAGAGTAATAAAACTAGAAATAAAGAAATTGTAATGATATGTAAATAGACAGGTATAACAATGAATATAAATTATATATTATTGGGGCTCAGGAAGGGGTAGGGTGGAGGGAAAATCAACTCAAAACTGAAGCGATCTACTTAAAGATTACACACAAATAAGGCCCGGGATGCATTTGCGAGGGACTATATAATACGCTTTTATATATTTTGTTGTGCCCTATAACAGGATCCTGAACAGGGTTTCGACGAAAAAGTCACTGAAGAAGAGCTACGGGTTAGTAAATACAAATAACACTTTTTTTAGTGGACCGAGCTTCCTGTTTAAGCAGAATTTTAATGAGGAAAGTTCCTGACCCAAATCAAGGCTCCAGCCATTGTACTAGTTTTGCAACAGAAATCGATTTTTCTTTTCTTTTAATTGAATACATTAATCATTTGCTAATTATCGTTCTATTTAATTGAAACTTCTATCAGTGTTTCGTGATAAAAATAAATATTGTGATTTTGTGTGGTACTCAAATGTTTGTGTATCCTGGCGAATAATACTGTCGATCATACCAGTTAGCGCAGTGGCGTAGGAAAGTACTTTTGAGTGGGGGGGGGGCTGAAGACTGATGGCCGGCCTGGGGGAGGGGTCTTTTTTTGCATTTCCAGGTTGCCTCAGATGCAATTTGGTGCAATATAGCACACTTCAACACCCACTCCATTTTGTAAATAATTTTGCATCTTCACCTGGCCTTACATGCAATTTGGTGCTCCAAATGAGATTTTTTTTCTCATTTGAAATGAAAAAGGGGTTTTCTGACTTGCGGAGCGGGGGGGGGGGCGGAATGATACTTCCGCCCCACCATATTTTTTCACTGGGGGGGCTGGCGCCCCCCCAGCCCCACCGGTTCCTACGCCCTTGAGTTAGCGACTATTCGCTAGTCGCATATGGTACCATATTACAAACAAACAAGGCCCAGGGATACACCGCTACGGATTGTATAATAAGTTGTTGTATATAGTTTTAACAAGATAGATATAGTTTTCAGCCCCATAAGTTGATGTATAATTGACTTCTTAGTAAGCTGTTAAGACACGTATTACTCCTGTATTTGGCTGTCAGTTGAGGTCGTCATGAAAACACACAACGAACTTTAATTCTTAAGTTTGCCAGGTTATTGCCACTAAATCGCCACCCAGTAAGCAAAATGTAGCGGGCCGTCGGCGGTTCTTGTCGGCTTCTTAGCGGCAATAGCGGCACCGGCCTTCTGCCAGCGGCCCTCCCGTGGACCGCTAGTATACCATTTACTGACAATTGAAGTCACGGTGACTAGCGGTCTAACGATATTGGTGCGCCGATGGACCCGTATGTTTTATTTTCCCGCTCAAATTGATTAACTGCCTTGATATCTTGCAGTGTACACAATGCGCACTGCACAACGTACGAACAAATGTAGTCTGCATTGCTCTGATTGCTGTAAAAGTCCTTCATTCGTCGCCCGTAGAAAAAACAACCAAGACATTTTTAGAATACCAGTTACTAAATTAACAGCCCTAAAGGTAGGCATATTATTATGTTTAATTAAACAAATCGTTCTTCAAAAAAGTATGTTAAACATTTTGTCTATCAAGTTATCAACCGACTCTAGCCTAGGCCACAGACCGCGCCAACTTTGAACTAACCTAATGATAGGCAACACTATACTTCTAAACCACAGGCGCTCGTAACGTTATAGCCTAGGTCTATGGGTTATTATAGTATAGTGAAACCATACTCAATAGGCCTAGTATAGTAGTAAAACGTTACGAGCGCATGTATTCTACTAATATGAAAGTATATGATGGTGGTACCAAAAGTCACTAATTAACAACATTTTACACTTTTACCCATCCAAAGAACAAAGAATACTTCTCAAACATGACCAAATATACTTAGATATATCCAGGGACGTCGCTAGAGGGGGGTGGGGGTGGGGGGGGGGTGTCTCACCCCCCAATCTTGGTAAAAATGACGATAGTTGGAACATTTGAGTGCGACAGTCGGAATTTCCGACTCGGAATTTCCGACTGTCGCCAGCTTCAATTCGGAATTTCCGACTGTCGCACTCTAATTGTTCTGACTGTCGCACTCTTATTTTCATTTGTTCTTGTATTTTGTGAGTGACATCAAATTTTCGATCAAAATTGACCTTTAATCAGTCATATTTATCACGTTTTCCTCGTCACATTGAGAAATTGTATTTCGGGATCCTTATACTCCACCATACAAAACTTCGTATGATTTTGAATACTCTAAAAAAATACAACGTTCGCCAGCTTCAATGCGGATAATTTATGTATTAAGTTTGCTATTGGGTGGGTCGAACCTGTTCGCTAGCTTCAAGTAAGTTTAGGATATACCAGGGACGTAGCCA
>KN883143.1:9767-75297 GCA_000934455.1 Apostichopus parvimensis | reverse complement strand
TACATTATCCTACAGTTTCGTGATTTTTAATTGGAAATTGAGGCCGATTTCTCAGTGGCTTCAAAATAGATTAGGCTATGTCTAGGCCTTTATGATACCATAAGTCGGTCACTATGAAAGTATGGTCCTATCACGGAGCTTATGTTCAAAATCCGTAACAGAAAGAAGAACACCTTTTTGAAGCAACCATCGGTCAGTCGGATGGACCGAGAAATGTTTAGCTTGATTTTTCCGAGTAATTTCACTAGGCCTACATGCTTATATTGATATTAGGAATTAGATTAAATTGGATCAGTGCATCAATCCTCTTCATAAAATAGCGAAAACATAAATGAATTCATAATTTTGATGCAAGGTGGATTATTCTATAGTTGAGTGAAGGATTTTTGTCGAACGTAATGTTTGTATTTGAACCACTGCGCGCCTACAAGCTCTAAGATCAGTGGATTTGTATGCGGTGACCGACTAATGGTACTGACCGACTTTTTATACCAGCAGTATATTATTATTATTATTAGTAATATTAGTATAGCCTTTATAGTTCGCCCCAGTAATTTTCGGACTAGTCCAACTTCGCCACACTTTAAGTTCGCCCCACCTATTAACTAATAAACAGTTCAACGGTGTATCGAAGCGATGTAGTATACCATGTCATGAGATGACTTATTCATGAATATATGTTGTATGTCAATATGTGCACAATAGGTGGAATTAGTGTGGCATTAACAACCGGTGCATGAATAAAACTGAATTGCTTAAATTGACAGTATTCAAATTATGGGTATTGAATGTATCATAATGAAAATTACTGGCGCGTAAAACACTTGGAATAGAGTCAAAGTTCGATTAAAAAGAGTTAGCCTCGCTACATATGTACACACAGCTACTGCTAAACAGTGTAGTATACAATGTTGATTTACTTGCTACTTTGATGACTTTTCAATACATATCTTGCTCTCATTTGCCAATACCTCGCAAAATTCACAAAGAACTTTAAATCACTGACGTTAGAAGAAATAAAATACAGAGGATCAATAGAATAACGTTTTTTTATATGAAATTCAGCTCTTAATCAGCCGTCGTAACCAGACTGGTAGTAACGTGACTGTGCATAATACAAACACTACTGTCAGGTTCAGAGGGACGGCATGTATTGCATATTGTAACATAACAGTATTACACGGACTAGGCTAGCGCTCTACGAGCGGCCACTGCTTCGCAATGGAATTTGTCAGTATTATGAGATAATGTACTTTGCTTCTGTAGAGAAAACATAATGGATTGCGTTTAAAGCTTATTTTCATCTTTCTAATGAAAAATAATAGGCCTAGGCCTACATTAGGTTAATTTTGATTTGCTCGTTTCTAGGAACGTATCGAGTTGTTAGCATGAACGTTAATATGTACGATATGGTTGGTTCGATTCACTAGGCAACTGCATCTATATACACAGGTTGTGTGAGCAGAGACAAAGATTGTCTGTTTATTTCCTTAGCCGGATATGCTTTACTTCATATTCTCTATGCTGATGTTACACAAAGACCATCTAATATTTTTCCTTATCATCCCTTCATATTACAGGCATAAAAAATTAAACGAAGCTGTTATTGGCAAATATTACTTACGGTAACGTGTTTTTTCTTTCTATATAGGCCTACAGTGTGGCAGAGTAATGTGGACGGGGCCTCCCCCCTTGACCCGAAATGACCTCAAACATGAACGTGCGTAGTTGTAACTGGCTTATTGAGTGTAGAACGTGGTATAAAGTATTATAATAAAAACACTGAACCGCTTAAACTGACAGTATGTAAACTGGGTATTGAAATATATAATAAGATTTGTCATGGGAGGGGGGTGTTACCGTGGCCTGAGACCCGTGGTAGCGATCTAAGGGGGAGAGAGTGTCCCCTCCAATGGACGAAGTGCCCACTGTACGACCCGTGTCAGACTCACCGTTGGCTACATCCGTATATAATTGTGGCCTTTCGTATATGAGAGAAGTTTGAAGCCCGTCGGTGTGGCTGACACCTAGTTTCCAACCTTCTTTCTCCTAAAATTCATTTCAGGAATAAGATAATTGTTTTGTTAGTAGTAAATTACTCTTTGCTCTTCAGTCTTCAGTTTAACCTTCTGCAGTTATATTAGGTTATTCTCTTTAGGTTGATGATCAGGTACTCTACATATAATAAATTCTGAAACTTTCTTTTTCAGCAGCCCAGAAAATGATTCTGAAGTTGCTGACTGAATTGAAGGGAGAGGTGAGGGAATTGAAGACACTGTTCAGCAGCTTCATAATTGGAACAATCAACCTCTCCGTGAGGAAGAGTCTGTATTCCCTGAGGAAGTGGTCTCCCAGTGACGTATCTGGGGGCGCTGAACAGGCTGGAAGAAGAGCTGAAGACAAATAAAACTCTTCATAACCATTTGGTATGCGTTTTTCCAACTCCTGTTATTTTAACTTAAACTCACACTACATATGCTGCAGTTTATGCAATTTCAAACCAGTTTGAACAAGAACAAGCCCCTCATAATGAACCATAAACATTGTTTCAATATAATAAACGAAACAATATTTGACGAATGGGTGTGAAACCCGTCAGTATCAATTTAAAAGAGAGATTAATGTTTTAATCACACCATGCTGAATGATTATGGAAAATGAAACTTTTTTTCAGAGATAGTGGTGATTTACTGGAAATTTAAACTACAAAATATCACTAAAAAAGACATTCATAGGTTTTGTAACCATGCATGGTTTATTGCCAGATGTATTCCAGAGTTAATATGACGACTATGCAAAGTGAGATAACTGACAAACGGTAGCAGTGGGGTGCAGGCGCGGTTTTAAGGACATTGTTTTTTTTTTTTGGGGGGGGGGGGGAGCTAATATGCCGTTGAACATGTTGAAAAGTGACCATCATCGTGCAAATTAAATTCTATAAATAATGCTGATTTTTTTTTTTTTGGGGGGGGGGGGGCTAGAAGTTATTTTGGGACGGCTAAAACCTCCCTAGCCCCCCACCCCACCCCCGTAGAACCGCGCCTGGTGGGGTGCGGGGTTTCCAGTCATACATTTCTCACATGCAACATACCAAGACTTCACTTGTGGTTGAACTTTACTGTTTTGAAAGTTTTACAATATTTCTTTAAATTTAAAGTTCATTTCAATCATTTGAATCCTAGTTTTGATTGAGCATCTGACAGCATATGTGATATATCACAGTAAATCATTTACATGAAGATTTTTTCTTCGAATTAAGGATTTTGAATTGCCTCAAATTTTCGGATTTGTGTTCACTTTGCAGTTGCAGAGGTCTCTTGGTGATCAACTCATTTTGCCCTAAAAAGCTTGTGAGAGTATTTCTATATCTAAAATGAACATATGCAAAATTTGAGTCTTCTATTCATAACGGTTTATGAGATATGGCCCTCCAAACATTGGACCCCACGTCGAATTTTTGCACTAAGCAAATGTCAATGTTAAGGGTTTTAGGGGAGGCTTAAATATCTTGGAAATGAATTAGAAGTAGGGACTCAAAGATGCTACCTAGGGTAATGTGTAGCCCAGTTTTCAGATTCTCATCAGAATTGACTCATTTCAGAGTTATTAGCCAATATAGTATGAATATGGAAATCAAAAAGCAAGTATTCAAGACTACCCTGTCAGCCCAGGATCTGTTACAAAGGGTTAATAATGCTGGATTTCTATTGTTTGTGGGAAGGTCTGTCTGCAATAGGAGAACTGACTATACTCAAGCATTAATATATGAATTAATAGCCTCTAAAGAGGGTTCCGGTGAGGAAAGTAAGTTTTTTAAATTAAGTTTGGCAAGCCAAGTTTACCACGTAGGCATTTAGCAATGGTGGTGAATCTTGGTTTCTGCTCATGAAAATATTCATATTTTATGGGCCAGTAACTCCAATAACAGAATCTGAAAGCCTGGTTACAAATTACTATGGGTAGCAGTTATACTTCTGTACTTGTGGTTGGTTCCTAAGATATTTGAAATGAAATAAAACCTATAAATTAATGTTTGCAATCATGAGTGTGAAAAGTTAGCATGGGCCTAATTTTTGGAGGGGCATATCTCAGAAACTGCTAGGAGTAGAAACAGTTTGCATGTGTTTGAAGTAAAATTCTCGGAATGGGCCATTTTCTTTCACTGCTGTTTCAAAATGTGAGTTTCCCAACATCACATTTAGAAACTTGAATCATTTTATCCATTTGTTCTCACTGGTAATGAATACCCCTTATGTAATCCTTATGAGTGGAATATTGTAAACAGTGGCGAGGCCAGGATTTTGCTGACGGGGGACCACCCAAAATGTTGTGAGCGCCGTCTTTGGGGAGGGGTCTATGGGGAGTTTAAAAAAATGGAAATTAACCCTTTCGTTTTGAGAAAATATTGAATAATTAAGGGTCCTTCGATCTGGTGCTACATTCTTTATCTTTTGAAGTAAAATTGCATTACATGGTTTTATTCATTTATGCGTATGTCTTTGTGATATCCCGGTGCTGTATGATGTCATTTTTTGTCTCACCAATGCCTTTGATAGCTCGCATTTCCCTCACATCCCACATGTACAAATCTTGTATTTTCTCCCCTTTGTTGTTATTGATGTCCCCTATTTTGCAAAGACTTTTTTCCCCTAGTTATTTGTGTGCCTGATACTTTATGCTATTGGTTGACTGTATTGTCGGTCAAGGCACATATTGCTTTATATAAAAAATAATGATATATCAATTCATAATAAAGAGATATCCTTGTGTCTTTGGTTGTTCCCTAGTAACTCTTAAAAAGAAGAATTTGAGACCTAGCCACTCTGGACTCTGCCCAGCAGACTTGTAGTGACTCTGTGCTTGTACTTGGGCTAATCTTGCTTTTCTTGTTCTCTACAACTTTTATTGTAATGTGCTACTGATACCACTGTACTGGTACTCATAATCTGGGCCATTTAATCACAGACAGCATTTTGCTTTTGTGCTGGTACTTGTCCCACTGAACTCGCACTACAAGTCTGCTGCATGGGTGCCTATGAGGTGACAGATCTTTACAGGATGTCACCAGGTGTTATGAGATTTACAGTTGTTAATATTTTTGAATTCCATAACACACTTATAGTAGTTACTTAACTTAACACGTGTTAGAAATTATAATTTCTAACGTTAATTACTATGGTAGAGTGCTTTGTTATTTCTAGTAGTTACTACATCGGCTATGTGTATCGGTTGATGTAGGCCCTACAACTGATGCAATGAGCATCAGCCGGTATATGATTGTTGACATAACGATGGGTGTAAAGAATGAGTCACGGTCACCTTTCACCTCCCATTTATGTTGTCTCTGCATATCCCGATCTGACGTCCACCTTAGGTGAGATGCATTAAAGCAACCTCCCTTGCACAGTGAAACATATGTTGTATAGATAAACTGTGAGATATCTTCTCATTTCTTACCAACAGAGGCAGTTAAAGGTACACACAACATTTTCTCCTTCACAGATGTTCAGATAAAGGAGTAGATCATCCATTATCTGAAGGGAGCTTCATATAGAGATGGAGGGCGGCAGGCTAGGAGACAAGCTGGTGATGCCGCTGCACTACCTAATGATGAGCCTGCCCAAGATATTTGAATGTATTTCTCGAATTTTTACCTTATTTAGATTAGTTTAACTCAGTTAATTTTTTTAATACACTATTGTGAGTTTCCACCTGTGATATATAATTTTCTCTGCCAAGTTTTGATTCACTGTTTTTTCTGGAGGTTTCTATCTTCCTGCCTTAAAGCTGCAGGGCTCGCACGGATTATTGAGAATTAATACAGTGCTGTAGTTGAAAGGTAGTGGACGGGTCTCTGGCTAAAGCAGTGAATGCACATACGTAGTTACAACATTCATTGGAGTCACACAGAGTTACCAGCAGATGTACGGTTTCAGGCTTACTTATTCACCAATTGGGCAATTTATAAGAGTATCTGTGGAGGTGTTTTCTGTGAAACTAGTTTTGGACACTCTAAACATATTATGACTCTATTATGACTCCTTCCAAAAGTGACCAGCGCCTGGCAGATGATCCAACGGCCCAACAGAAAATGGCTGACTACTGGCAGATGGTCCACCGGCAGTCCACCAGTGGTCCGTCAGGAAATGGCCTAAAGCTAGCCATTGGAGAACCGTTGATGATGGTCCGTCGGCGGCTAGCCGGTGGCCCTCCGTATCATGGCCACCGATGGGCCGCCGTGGAGCCACCGTACATTTCATCGATGGACCGCTGTTGGCTGCTGCTGATGGACCGTCGATGTGGCCAGTAGTGGGCCGCTAGAGGACCGTCAAGTTTTTGCTAACTGGGCAATGATAGGAGGATGGTAGCCGCAAATATCGTATTCGAAACCCATGAAATTGATACATTGAAGCAAATTGTAATGGAGTCTGCAAGGGATGTATCTTGGATACCGCATTACAGATGCTCATCGAGTGGTTAAGTAGCAAGGAGGATCAAACCACGAAAAGGATCTCACATTTTACATGAACATTGTATCTTAAAACTTGAAATATTAATAGTTTGAAATTTAGAATGTAGAATGAAAACATTGGTTTTCTATTTCTATTTTTGAAGCTACGTGGGGTATGCAAAAGTGTGTGGAAAATGCACACAAAGAAGCAATATTTCTATATTATATCACATTTATTCGGTGGCGACATGTATTTTACCATGCAGCTAAAAAACAGAGTTCAAGATCCAAACCAAGAGGACAGTGGCTTTGAATAGTTACCGGACTTTATGCCCGCCTGTAAAGAAAAGAAAAGAAAAACGAGAAAACTAAAGTAACTATTCAATATCTACAAATCCTAGGAAAAATATTATCATCACCTCAAACCAATTCCAGTTCCAGAAGGAAACATGCAATGGCCATCATTACAACATATTAACAATTCAACGAGCAGTGGTGTGTATCCAACGCAGAACAATATTCAAAGTACAGGTAGCTACGAATATTACGTCATCGGCACGTCTACCTATAGCAAAAACTTACTATTAACAAAATAATAATGACTATATACTGTTTTAACTACCAAACATATGCTGCTCTAAGTTGTGATGTACTATACTGCTTTTAGTTGCAACCTCTGAATGCGTAATATCACTGTAAAACCCAACAAGTTGGGATAAATGAAAAAAAAACCAAGGTGACCTGCTGCATGGCGAATTTTGAGTTCAATGAACTTAAGTATCTTTCTAGTTATGATCCCTTATCCTATGAAACTTATCTGGGGCTACGTATTCAAGTTTGAGGAGTTAGCAATCGACTTGTAAACCCTACAAATACCCTGCTTGTTGTGCCAATTAAGAACAACCAGTTAGAACTACAAAATATGTGACGTTTTTATGTTATCTTAAATATATTCACTGCAGTATTTGCAACTCGATATCTCAACTAAAGTAAACTTTACTTTGAACTGTTGACTAAACTAAAACGTCTGTATGCATAAGGTTACGTCAGTTTAACCGAGTTACTTGAACTAAGCATTCAAGTTCTTACAACACAAAAATACACTTTTTAGCTATTTTATTTTAAAACATATATAGAAGTAACTTTAACATCATTATGAATAAAAGAAAATAATAAAGTACAGTAGTTGACAAAAGTCTGTCCAGGCTGAAGTTTTTCTTGCATTTCTATAATTAGCATAGATATATATCTACTGATTATGGAGACCCACCTAGACCCACATGAATAAAACATGTATTAATGCAATTGTCAAACTCAGCATGTCTAGTAAAGTTAAATCAATGTAGGAATTTAATTCACATGACATGTTTTGGCCATTACTTGGCAAGTTGTTTTTCTCCAATATATCAGCAAACAGTAACAACACTCGCAGCTCTCCATCTTAATCCCCTTCCAAGCTCAAACAGTCAGAACTAGCGCCAGTGCATACACAATCTATACTACTGCAGCTGCATGTAGCAGTCGTGGGGAATCAAATAGTAAAATAAGTCTGTATCACTAACAGAGAGGTGATGACTCCTCATTGTGCAAACAATTTTGAAAACCCCACCCTGGCTGGCAGGGGACAGGTTTTGGGTTTCAGGCTTTTGCAACTCTAGGTTAATGGGCGATCTGAAAGCACGCAAGTTCTTATTGGCAAGATTACATCGGGCAACATGACAATTTGTGGTTCACTTTCCTCCTATATAAAATCAATATAGGGTTTTTTTTTGTTGGCTGCTTGCGTACAGAATAGATAGAAAACTTCAGAATTTCCAGATTACTGCGTATACATATAGATATCTGATTTAAGTATTCATGTGAGTTTTCAAACCAATGACATTACAACTCACCAAGTCGTAATTTAAATTTAGAACAAAGTAAAAATAGTTATCTTAAGGTTAAAGCAAATGTGTGAATGTAGGGCAAGTTGTCAATTGCAAGATTTTAAGTAGCAAGACCACACATTGATGCAACTTATTCCAATATACAACCCCTCAAGACAGACAACAGTGTTAAATGTTTGAACATCTAAGAACTTTTTTATTGTTTTCTTGTTAAAACCTTTCATATGCACAAGGAATTAAAGGCATGAAAACATTACAGTACTATACCATAAAGGAGCTAAACGCAGAATTTTACTGATAGCTAGTTAAATGAAGCATATATTTTGGTATTATAAACGCATCAACATCCTTTAAGTTTCTTCAAACACACACATCGACTCAAGCAAGAAGTTTGTTCTTAAGGATCTGCACTTTTGGGCTCAGTTTCTGCCCATCCAAGTTAAAATAACTTTCTGGATAAACTCTAATGTCCGTTGTTGCCCCTTGCATATTCCAAGTTCAAACAATAATGTCAAGAAAAGAAGAGAGCTATCGCATAAGGGATATTGCTTATGTGTTCGACTACCAACACATCTTCAACGACTATCATGATATAACAGGTTCTTTAATGTTGTGCCTATGGTGACTATTTTCTGCGTTCCTTAACTCCCTATACCACTGGTCACGTTGTCAGATTCCATCTGCTATAAAGAAAAAAAGACAAACTTTGTGCTTTGATTGCTTGCAAATAGAATAGTGGAACACATTTCGATTGTGGTCCAAGCACGTTGGGGTGCCCGGTTCAGGATAAATGAGGTAGTTTAACCCTTGTCTCATCCTTAATCCATGTTTGGGCCATTTTGGGGTTGCTGTAATTGAGTTTACACATATTGCTGCTATGCATCATTAATCATTTATTTTTATCTTCATTTCAAAAGCATAAGGGAACTTGGGCACCGTTAGGGCTGCTGTCTAGAGTCCCTACAGGATAAAGTTGCTGTCATTGGTATGTTTGGTAATTCAAATTGTTACACATCCAGTGGAAAAGAAATTCTCCTTGTCATTTTGCATATGAATAACACTATGCAGGCTGGGCCCTTTGGGGCTGATGTTGGGGCACTGCTGTCATTGTTATCACTGGTAAAAGTATCCTCTTTTTTCGGGGCCCTTGTCTACTCGAAAAGGAGACACACTGGGAGCAAACACAGAATATTGAATCTTGGCCATATACGACATAACCAGAACATCCTTGTCACATTTCACATGACTACATTTTGTTGGTGCCCCGTGTTATATAAAACAAGAAAGCAATATTTGTGTATTCCTTTCATTTAGATAAACCACCAAAATAAGAACAAGTATTTGTAACTCCTTGTCAAGATACACGTTGGCCTTGCCATGTCTATGCATGATGTCAATATGAGATTGATTTAAGTTGGCACAAATAGCCAGAACTACAGTTTTCACTTAAGCCCATGTTGCCCTTAAATGACCTTGATTTCTAACAAACTCAGTGCAATTCATTTACTCAACTTATCACTGCCCATCACATTTATCCAAGTTGGCACTGCTAAATTAACGTGGTCATGTTGCAAGGTTTTGTTTAACCCCTGTTGACCTCAAATGCCCTCTCGCCTCTTAAAAAAACCCAATAGGTTTCATTTATTCACTAAGGTAACTCATAAGTATGAAATTCATCCAAGTTTGTACTGTTGAGATAAGGTGGTTATAAGCAGCGTCACATATACATATGATATCTCCGGTGAGGTATCATAAATACCTGCAAGTCCTTGTAAAAAGACGTCTCTTTGAATTACATGGAAACACCGCAAAACTGCTCTCCTACGTTCAACAATGTCCTGCATTGAAAAGAAACACGATAATTAATTGTAATAGTATATAAATCCAATATATACACATGATCTTGAAATTTGCTATACTAGCTGTGTTAAAATTAGTAGGAATCGAACCCCGGAACTTGTGTCACAGACCGAAGTTCGTACCACTCGACCACAGTTATTCTACTGGTGTGTGAGAGCATATAAACTGGCTAAGTATAATTTTCATTGACAAGTCCCTCGACAGGCCCTCCAATGTATTTCACACAATTGTATGTGTTAGAGAATGTTTGTATAAACGTTTGTCAAATCCCATTGAAAATGAAAAAAATGTCTTCCTTGAGCTTGCAAACGAGCCGTTTCGTTAATTTGTCTATGTCCAGCAACTACACTGACTTCGCACGGGAATGATTTTCAAAAATCAGCCCAGAAAGTTCAGCCTGCGTGGGGATGACAACATTCCCTTTTGCCCTAATGGATGTTGTATTACTACATATATTACATTTGATTGCTACAGTTATATCTTATTTAGCATTGCTGCCATCTATTTGTGAGAACAGCGTGCTTGTTTACATGTGCTGTTAGTGGCTGCTAATTTCCATTGGGTATGTAGAGCCGGGTATGTAAATACTTGACAACAACACGAGGAATAACGTTAAAGAAACTTATGAAAGCAGAATTAAACATCTCATATTCTTCAGTAATAAGGTAAGTTGACAGTACATCAATGGCCGCCCTTAACCTCTCCTAACTGGCTGAAATAGGCACCAAATCATTTCAGGTAAACGCGGCAACATTTTAAGTTTGTAACTACCTACCGTACTTACTTCCGGGTGCATTTTGTTATTTTTCAGTCAGTTTTTAGTTGATTAATTACACCCAATTAACTGGTTCGTGGTAGGCCAAGCAGGTTAAACTTGAATTTGTTAATATTAGGGCCCTTTTTACAAATTTCATGGATATTCCCGTGATGGTACCTAAAATCCAGGGACATTTCTGGGAGGCATATTTCATTTGGGGATGACACATTAAACACATGGACAGTGACAAAATAGGGCATAACTAGTCATCTTACTATATGTCCATTCCAATGCCTGAAAATGCGTTTTTTTAACCATCTACAGTAGGCCTACAGTGGAGGTGTGTTTTACCCAAACGTTTCATTGCATCTATGCTCAACGTATGCTCAGTTGGCTTACCTGTAGCTGAACATGAGGCTAGCCTAGTGCAGTACTATACTTCTAGCTCTAGGCCTAAGTTAAGTTATTGTGTTAAACCTATACCACAGTATTAGAAGTACCAAACATATGGGTCGTGCTGCAATATTGAAATAAGGCCACTGGAAAAAAGAATGCTATGATTCAGTGTTATTTGGAAATACTTCTGCGGTTGGACGAAAATTGAATGTATTTTTAATTATCATATTAAGGCCTTTGTATGACCTGTATTCATTTTTTAGGGAGAAATACAAAATTTATAATTCCACCAAGCAAAAGAAAAAAGGATATCAATCCATGATCTAGATGTTTCCAAATATTAGTTTAGTACCAGAGAGGCAAATAATGACACACAAATGCCCACAACCTAAAATGTTGCTTAACGACGGAAACTTTAGTTTAGGGCCTCGCTATATTTTCCATGGCAAAGCCTCTAGTCCTAGGCTGTTAGTGGTATATAAGGTAGTATACAGTAATTTCCCTATATTGAGTTATGTGTAATATATGCAGAGCTACTGGGAGAGACCCTGTACTTGCCATGTGAAAATATCAAATTGTAACAACTGTTGTAATATAAGGTTTAATCTACACAGGATTGGACAATAAACAAGAATCATCCTACTGGAAAAATTGTAAAAGAGCACTATGTTTGTCTTTCTGATATAGTATGTAAAAGATCGAATATGTAAAAGAATAATTCAAACCGGAAACAAAATCTGCTGATAATACGATGTCATATGATAATGATGAAACTGGGAAAACACTGCACCAGATCCTATCTAAGGACTTCAATTGTTAAAAAAGGGGGACACCCCTCCCCTTACACCTCTCCCCATCAATCGCAAAATGTACTCCCCATTTTTCAAATTTGTAAATTCCTGGCTACGTCGCTGAGCGTTACTCACATATCAAAAATACTGTGCAGTATGATACTACCCTGAACTGACAAAATAGACAAGTTCTGGAGGTGATTATATATGTTTATTTTATAATATGTGTAAAAGTAAGTTGGCCTAACGTTTCGATCCTAGCATGATCTTCTTCAGAGGTTAAATGACAAGTAACAGTAACAGAAGGTACAAAACCACGCACAGAATACAGACAGGTTAATGAGCACGGTCAGGCCAACATACTTTTACACATTCTATTACACATGCTCTCTAGTGGATAAGCAGTTTGCTAACAGTTTTATTTAATTTTAATTTTAATTTTATAATATGTAATATATATCTCATAAAGGGAAACATTTAGAATGAAATCGAGGGTGTATGTGGATGTCGAGCAGTGTTTTGTACATGTTGGACCGATATAAGTGAATGTTAACGCTATCAGCGAACCAAGGTTAGATAATTGAGAAAAAAAAATTGAGAAAGTCTTCGTTTTGGAGGTCATCTTTTTGGGAGATTTCCAAGTCTTCCTTCTCGGTGTTCGTCCTGGACCCACACGGAATACCCTACACTTAAGCTGTATGCACATCCCTTCGCTTCGCTAACTTGCATTACTACGTTTTGTTCTTTGAAATGATAGAATGTGTACACTGTACATATGCACTAATGGTTAAGTACATTATCGTATACTTCGTACACTACAAACCCTGGCGGCCGCGACATCTCTTGCTTTCTACCTCCGGCCGTATGGAAAGCCATTTTAACAATAAATCGGGAATTTGAGATATCTTAAATTGTTTCTTATTTTAGATATCTAAAATTCTATTTCAGATATCTAAAATTAAATTCGAGATATCTTAAATTTAATGCGAGATATCTAAAATAGATTTCGAGATATCTGAAATTCTAATTCAGATATCTGAAATTGAATTCGAGATATCTGAAATTGAATTCGAGATATCTGAAATTGAATTCAAGATATCTGCAATTCTAATTCGATGTATCTGAAATTGAATTCGAGATATCTGCAATTGAATTCCAGATATCTGAAATGCATATGCAGAAATTCCCGATTAAATGTTAAAATGGCGTACGTATGGAAAGCCATTTTAACATTTAATCGGGATTTTTCAGATATTTCGAATTCAATTTCAGATATCTCGAATTCAATTTCAGATATCTGAAAATCTCTGGTATGTCGAGATATCTGAAATTGATTTTAAGATATCTGCAATTATTTGTAGATATCTTAAATAAATTGGAGATATATGTAATTTAATTTGAGATATCTGAAATTATTTCGAGATATCTGAAATTCCTTATTAAATGTTAAAACGGCTTTCCATACGGCCGCACACATACGTATGACAAGCTACCTGCAGTACAACGTGTATGTAATACTATACTGTGCATGTGCATAACGCATGCTCATTTATGTTGCTTCAAAGTAAGTGATGTACACCCTTTGCTTGCGTTCGCTCCGAAAATAATTACGGAGCCCTGTATTAAATTGTCAATTTTCACAGACAATTTAACTTTAGTACTTTGTTGTCCTTTAAATTTATCATCAATTGAGCTGATACGTTCTCAGTTTGTGTGCTGTAGACACTAATTTGATCATAATGCAAGAGTTTAAGCCCTACATATTTAAGAGTTCACCTCACTACCTTAGTATGTAATCTTACATTTATAAAAGTTGTCTCAGAGAACATTCTATTATTTGCTGCTGTTTGACAGGAAAATAAATCAGAATCAGGTGAAAGCACAGAAGAAAGTAAATCAGAATCAGGTGAAAGCACAGAAGAAAATGCAGAAAAAGGGAACCCTTATAATAAAAGAAGTGTGAGTATTTAACTTAAAAGTTGCCATGAAATAAAACATATGTCTCGCTGAAGTTAAATTTGTTAAGAACTAGTGATGTACGTCCAGTGGACTTATAATCAGACTGTAGACCTGTAATCAGGTTGCTATACATCAATTTCTTTTTGGTGTAATCATCTTGCATCAACAATACAAGTCATCTGATGCTCTGTAAAGAGGTTCAATTATGAGGATTTTGGTTAAATTGAACTGCCAAGTTAAATGCAAAGAGATATGAAACATCAATTAGTTTCAAGATGCTTTTGATGATATTGTACTTTATACATGTATTTGGTGTAACATCGTGACATTTTGAGGAAGGGTTTATTAGTTGGTCATTGAGTGGAATATGCAGGGCAAAATTAAAAGTTTGTTCCTATATTTGTCAAAAACAAGTATTTAACTAAACAAAACTGCAAACAGTTTAAAAATTATTTGGTTAGAGATTGTAAAATAAGCATGATATTAACAGTCATTTTTCGGCAATTTTAATGATTGTAATTTATGCAAATTATTTTTTGTATAAAAAAAGTGTGTAAACATGAATTAAAAAAAAACAATATCTGAAAACGTCACACTTTAAGCTATACTTTGATACCAAATTTGTTTTTACATGACTTGAAAGTAGGGCGGCAGGGCTTGATATAAGCCTAAAAAATGGTACACCAAATATGCCATTAGTAGGTTCCAATGGTGAAGGGCATCATGGCAATAAGACGAGCATGACGGCAAAATGAATCTGAGGAAGGGCATTGACCACATTTTTAGTCTTCGCAGCACTACGTCATTTGAAGAGTAGTACAAATTTCAGACAAGAAATTTTTATTTCTTCCTCAACATATGTTTTTTTTTTTATAGTTTTGTGAAAAAAATCAATGACAATAAACGTTCTCAAAACTTCTTAATGTTGTGTGTATATTTTGCGAATTGTGACTGATGGCATGTAGAAAAAGGCTCATATATAATTTAGGTGTTTGGCCACCTTAAGTGTACTGACACGAAACATTGTTTCATCATGTTTTTTCGTTGACAAAATTCATACTATCCTGTTCCATGCTTTGTCGGCAAAATTGTTTTTACCAAAATGACAGATAACCGTGTATTGTGGATTTGATTTTCTGCATATGAGCTCCAAGTAGGTCTTGTGCCATTACCTTATGGATTTTAATAGCGCAAACACGGAATAAAGTGTCAACAACTTGTTAAAAAGTTTTATATATTGTAGTACTTTTTGGCTGTAATATTTTAAGTTCAGATGGGAATTTCCACATATTTATTTGTAGGCCTAATAGTCTGGACCGCTATTATTTTATTCGACTGTTTCATGGTTGGCTGCGCATCCGTGATATCGATGTTCAATATACTTTTTTAATTGGTTAAGAAATGCCTATTTAACACAAGTTTATGAAATTCTTTCAAAACACATCACGTACTGTGTAAGCTCAACCCATTTCTTGAGATATATGGTAATGTTAAATTGTTAATAATGTCTACGCTGTATATTTAAAAATAGAGGGAATGCTTTTGAAGTTCGTGAACAACCTCCGCACAAAGTCAATGGGATTTTACGGTGTGATTTCCCTCGCAAACAGTCAACTTATTGGAGAAGTCCCACCGGACTTATTTTGTGAAAGTTAAAAGATCGTCGAAGAGCAAGGTTCTTGGATGAATCAAACAAAATCTGTTCAATATGTTTGATTTACTCTATATTGTAACTTAGTGATCGTATTTGATGAAGAGATCTGTTACATTTACAAAGATCTTCAACCTATTAGTGTTTAATAGTTGATGCTTTTATGTAGGAGCTCATAATATGCACATAGCTGTCTTTGTATTTTCTGTATTTTGTAAAGGCGTCAACAAAGAACATTTCGAATATTTACGGAGGGTATAAGAACAAGGTCTACAACCAATGCAACGTAAGCCATCCTAGAAAAAAAAGTGAGTATTGTGCTACTGTACATTTGGTTCTTTTCTTAAATGTATGTAGTCTGTTGATTTGATGAACATGCACACATACTTGATTGGACTGTTCACACAATACAAATGAACATAATAGTGACTGTATTAGCCTATATGTGCTTTAATACAGTATGTACATGTGATGCAAATACACTTCCAACCCTTGCACAATAGCTCAAAAAGTGCAGGTTGGTTAAACATAGAGTAACTGCAAGACTCAAACTCTTGGGTCTACTATGGAGAGGCAGGGGCTGTGTTGAGTCAACACGGAACTTATTATTTCTTATCTCTTCTCGAACTCTTGCATATGATCCGAAGTATGCAAATTCATTGTCATTGACAGACTCAGTTGGGACAATAACATTCAAACGCACTATGAATATGATTGTGATTTTCCAGGTCCACTGTCTTTACATAATGAAAACCTTGCTTTCATATCATATCCACTAGAACACTGAGCTGAAGGCCGGAACCTTGAAAAATGCCTTTAGTAAACTTTAGAAAACTATTTACCATCTAAAATTGATCAGACCCCAATTCCTTGAGCTCAAAATTGTCTATGTTACATATCAGGAATTAAAGATAGTATTTCTCAGCCAGTAACGTCTGCCTACATTATAGTAAACTAGGCTGCTGATACAGTATTGTGTATTTTCGGTGTTAAACTTAATGATAATTAATGTTCCTGAAAGTCAGTTATTTTACAGCGCTAAGCAGCCACATATGCATGTAGGTCAAGCTGATTGGTTTATGACTTTCACTTCTCATATGTTACAATACCAACAGTGAATAGATCTAGGTCTGCAATAGGTGTGAACATATACATGTATGTAACCCTATGGTCATTCAATGCTTACATAGATTGTCCAGAGGATTATAGTTATGTCTTATAATTTGTGTTGCCAATACCAAGTCAATGAACTGATGAGTAACAAGGTCACATAGCCTATATAACTGGGTCCAACCATTGTCTGTACCCATTACTTAGTATAAATCTATCAACAGTGCCATTCATGTGGGATAGGGAATGCTTTGATATTTGGTTACAATATCTCAAGAAGCACAAGTTGAGTCAATGTCATGCTTGGCAGGAAACTTGCTCATGATGCGTAGATGTGTCCTTATATTTGTGGTTTGTGGTGCCCACCTCATGCATATTGATGAGTGGGCGAGGCTTAACGTAAAATTCTTATAAAGGCAATATCTCTTTAACCGTACGTACGATGTAGGCAATACTTGGTATAGTGATGTCAGTTGATGATAGGTACATGGTCATATAATCAAGAATTCATTCTCGTTAGTATTCATGAATGGACGTGGCTAGAGTGCTATCACAGTGGAAAGCTTGTAAATACGATATCTCAAGACCAACGAGCTGAATGTCATACTGAGTAGGTAGATGCCTCATGATGTGTAGATGTGTCCTATTATTTGTGATCCCCATCTCATGAATATTAATGAGTGGGCCGTGCTTGACATTATATTCCTAAATGTCAATATCTCTTCAACAGTACGTCCGATGTAGTTCAAATTTGTCATGGTGATGTTACTACATATTAATCGTTTGCTCTTTAAAACTATAATTTTAACCTCATTAATTTTCATGAGTTGGTGTCGCTTAATGGGAGAGTCAAGAACAGCTAGTAAGCACGAGATCTCATCAACCACAAATTGAAACCAAACCTCGGCTTGACATAAAACGAACTGCAAGGCCTACAATAGTGTTAGTAAGCGAAATAGGCAATGATTTTCCTTTGGCCCCAGATTTGGAAACGCTCGTTTTAATAATCTGGACCAAGTCTAGCGTTTTCATGGCATGTGTTATTTCAGGTCGTAGTCGGTGAGAAGTTTGTTTATTTTAAATTTAACCTTTACATTATAAACGGTTTGCAGTTCGCTAAATAGAGCCTTAGCTGGAACAAACGGGAAGTAGTTCTGCGAAAGTTTGATTCTTTGAGGAAGTGCGTCTTTTAAACGTTCATACGGTAGTAGAACTTAACAATGTGGAATCACAAGAAGATGAAATAGAGCAATGTGAAGAATGTGCAGCCTGGGTCTGCCTAAACTGTCACAAGCTAAATAAAACGTTATTCAAATTGCGGAGCAAAAGCGATTATGGGCTGCACTGGGTGTGTGGAAGCTGTGAAAATGACAGAAAAGAATATATAAAACTAGCTATATACGAAAACTGTACAAAGGAAATAGAACAAGAGGAAGAAGGAAATGAGGAAGCACAAAAAGGGTAGGTTCAAATTGAACTGAAAAGACTACGTGAATTGTTAAAAGGCAAACTTATGAAATAAAAACAAATAACGTATAACTGAAAAGGAAAGAAGAAGAAATCAAACTGCTACAAGAAGAGGTTGTGAAATACAAACAAATGTATGAAAATGTGGAAAAAGATCTTAATGCAAGCAAGCAAGCGAATGAATACTTATATGTGTAATAATGTGGAAGAGCTAAATGCATTTTAAGCTCATCTGCGAAATGACTGAATATAAGATAAAAATGAAACTACAAGAGAATGAGACCAAAGATATTGATATTGGAGAGTCTACCGAGGAGAATAACCCAGTTACAGTTCAGAACACAGGGGAAGAAGGTAGCAAACAAGTTCCAATCTGCAGATTCTTTAGATTGGGTATCTCTTGTAAATTTAATCATAATTGCAGATTCAGACATTACAAACTAAAACATGACAAGAAAGACCATATTTGTAGATTCCTTATGAGAAGAGGGGAATGCAGATTTGGCTACTATTGCAAATTCTACCATCCAGACCTGCAAGAAAGGAGGAAACTGCAAAGATTTGGAAACAGCTACAGAAACAGCAGTGACACCGGAAGAAGAAACATGTATCCTAGAACAAACAACCATTGAAAAATGAATGAAGAAGAACAGGACGTTTTTGACAAACAATATCATAAAACTGATAAAAGGGAACCTTATCAGGAGATAAGGAATGAACACAATGAGGAATACAATACAGACAATATCAGTGATCGTGGAAGAGAATACAACCAAAACAGCAACCAAAAAGGAAACCAAGAGATAATCAATCGAATGATTTTAACATCATATACAGCTTCTACAAAGAGACATGGAACCCAGATACATAGAGACAATATATCAACAATAAAACAGAGAAAGAAACAAAGAAGAGGGAAATATATTAGAAACAGTTAAGAACAACTTTAGAATCATGTACATGAATATTTGAGGAGTAAAAGGTAAACTTGACAGCCTGAGGGAAACTATCGAGGATTTAAACCCGACAAACGTGCGTCTGGTGGAAACGTATCTCACAGAGAATGCATGACAATATTCATCTTGAGGGACATTAGTGGTTTATCATCAATTCGAGGGAGACTAACGGAGGTGGAATATTTCAACTGCAATATTGGAAGCATTATAACAAGAAATGAGGAGAAAGTGACTGAATATGGAAAACTATTGCTCGAGTAAAAAGTATAAACTGCTTGTGATGAATGCGAGCGAATAACGTAAGGGAACATGGACTAGAAGACAGGATAAAGAAAAAAGACTATTTGTTCATAAAATAAATTGATGCAAAAAGATATGGCCAGTAAAACATTGATGAAGATACAGTTTGAGCACCATATAAATTTACAGAAGGGGTCAGATGAATAAAAGTTACGTACACTGATCATATGGTTATGAAAACACATTTTGATTGGATCTTTAAGCAGGGGAAGAAGGAAAACAAGAGGATCTTTAGTGACTTAAATCACCAAAAATATAGGAAAGCAACAGAAAACACCAACTTAGCAAGTATATGGGAAAAATATATTAACTTAAAAAACAAGTGTATGTTAGAATGAGAAAGTTCAGGAGTTTAAAATGAATAAAGATGGGAAGGACAAACAAAAATCATATAAGTAACTTAAACTAATAAATTAGCGAATTATTTTACATGAGAAGAGGAGTAAATTTGTAGATGTAAAGAAAATACTGACAAGATATAACAGGAAGGCGTTCACTCTGATTACTTTTGGAAAATTTTAACTAATGGAAGGAAACAAACATGAAGACATTACGGCAGTGAAACATAGGAGTTACTGTGGTATTGAGAGGGTGTATACCAAGAATTATAAGAATTTGCTAACTCAGAAGAAAGCAGATACAGAAATGGTGAAAGAAGTTGAAGACATAGTTGAGCAGGATAATAGAGCAAGAAGAATCATGGCCCTTGATAACAATTTAAACCTATAACTTGAAAGGAATATGAAGCTGCAAATAGAAAACAATAAAATAAAAAGCATTAAATATGAGAGAATGGAGAAATGAGTACATCACATACCGTATGCAGGAGATGACTCGATTAAAAGTATTTGAGGATGCTTAATGAAGCTATTAAAGAAAGACAAATAACACAAGATTGGGAAAATATGAAAAATAAATCTATTTTAAACCAAAGGCAACAGGAAAGAGATGAAGAATCAAAGAAGAATTTTCATCACTAGCATTTAAAGTAAACTGTTAGAGAAGATTATTCACACACGCAACAAACATATCCTAAGAGGAGAATTTCAGAGCATCAATGTGTAGTATGCTTCCCAAAAAATAATAATAGTAGATCACATATTCACCCTCCAAGCTATTTTGTACTATGTCAGCTATATCAATATGAAACATACATTCTTCTGGCTGATGGTGAAAAATGCTTTGATAAACTTCGGCTACAGGATGCATGCTATGAGCTGTTTAAAGTTGGAGTACCAGATAAAGAAGCAAAACTTATCTTAAAGTTGAATGAAACAGCAGTTGTGAAAGTGGACACACACCTTGGTTTAACTAATGAAATTACCCTTGGCAACATAGTTAGACAAGGAACAATTATGGGCCATGTGTTATGTACTATCGCGACGGATATATCAATCAAGTTGGAGACTACAATTTTACATCAATTGGACCAAATATCAATAGGCCTATTGCTAATGTCGTATACGTTGATGAAATAGCGGTTAGTGAAATACCTGCAGCCTTAGAAGCAACTCTCAAAATTTAATTCTTTTAGAAGAAGGAAGTTGGAAACAAGAATCGACCTAAAACTGTACCAAATGTACATAAAAAAAAGGAAAATTCAATACAACGGATAGTGCTAAATATTGGGAGAATGGTTCTTCTCCAAAACTTAAACAAAGAAAGGATACAAAAGAAAGAGCAACAAGTCGGAATCATGTGCAAGACAATTGAAGCTACGGACAACATCATAAAGTTGGCTCAGCAGCAATACAAGTTGAACTTAAAATACTGGAAGCAGTTGTCATTTCAGCATTCACCTACAACCTTGAAAATTGGACTAAATTGAAAAATAGTGAACTACACACTCTTGAGAAACTTCCGTGCCAAATATTCAATCTCAGAAGGAAACAGAATGTTGGCCAATTACACAATGGATTCAATAAAAACATTTAATGTTTTTCACTACCTGGTCCATTCCAGTGACTGCAGAATAGCAAAGAAGATCTTGCTAGAACCAACAGAGAGAAAACACCCGAAATGCTGGTTTGAGGAATTACAAGATTACGAGATTGGAATTGAAACAAATATAGTAAACGATAAAATTGTAATTGAACTAAAAACCTGTAAGCTGAAGAGGTAGTAATCATTATCAAACTCAGACTCAACATGATAAATGTAAAAGCTAATTATAAGAACAAACATAATAACATGATGCGTGACGTTTGCTACGAGGAAGAAACGACTGAACATATCTTTAACTGTGATTATTTTAGGAACATTACAGGAGTGGACATGAGGGAAAGTGAGCTTACTGAAATCAATTATCTACTACTACTATCAACTATCAACTATCTAAAGCAAAGAAAACTCAACTTTATTCAGAGAATCAACGATATAAGAAGGATAACTTTAATTGACGAATTATGGTAAAGCTTTACAGTGTCAGGAGTCTGGCATAATTTCACCGTTTGTGCCTGATATACGTATTTCAGAGAGGTCTTAGTGATTAACCACATGAACTACACAAGTTGAAGCAATGTCATACTTGGTAGATAGATACCCCTTGATTGGAAGTGGTAGAGTTCAAAAGAGGTCAACTGGTCTCAAAGTCTGAAAGCCTTTTAAACATGATAACTCCAAACTTAAGATATAATAAATCTGTCAATTTCTCCAACGGTATTTTTTTTTTATTGGTGAGCATAGTTTGGTCAAATTCAGTTCAGTTAAGTTTTGTCAAGGGGCAATATAAGTCTTTTACAGGACATACAGTCATCCAGGGAAGTTCAAGGAAAGTTGATATGTAGTTTTGCTGTAAGCACACTCAATGGGCCCTTATCCAGTTTCTACCGCTGAGCTTCAAGGTCAATTGTCCTTGAATTGACAATTTGTTTTGCGATATATACCAGATGACTTGTAGCTTGTCAAAATATTTTCCACTGCATTTAATCAGTCTCAGTAGCTTGTCGAAGTCTATAATAACATTTTTAACATAATCATTACTTTTGGTTGTTTGATGGGACCATCCTGTTTAATATCATGGTATACAACGAGTGACAGGACACCTGTAATTCATAAACACTGGAAGAACGGGTCTTCCTCATCTTTATTAATGAAGTTGCAAAACTTTTAACCAATGAAATGTACTTACCTGTTTCAGACGACCCAACCATTGTTTTGGTGGCCAATCACATGCCCTGTTGACAAGTGTTTAGAATTCACAATTAACTTTGGTAATGACAATGTGGTCTTTGAGGGCATAGAAATTGTTTGGTTGTCCCAGTTTTTAGCTCAACAAGGTGAGCTTTGTAATGGCAATGTGTCTGTCTATCTGTCTGTCTGTTTGTCCGTCTGTCTGTCAACAGTTGTTGAAAGGCCACCGTGCGCTTGGTGTTTGATCGTTTCTTGTCAAAGTTGGTGAGGTAATGATGATTATCAACAGGTTGATACCCATGCTAGCAGAAAGTAGATCAAACGTCATTTGGGGTCAAAGAGAGGTCAAACAGTGAAAACACACAACAGCCTACTCCAACTTGGGTTAATGTTTGACTTTAATCAAATTTGGTCATGGTGTACAGTTATATATAGTGATCGGTTATAAAAACTGTTCTTACTTTTGTTGTCAAAGGTCAGCTAAGGTCACATGAAGTCCAAATGTGAAATTCACATCAAGCACACTCCTCTGACAGTTTTTTGTGTTATTGTGACATTAGTTGGTCATGGGGATCATCAGGTTATAGGCCACAAAAGTGATTCATTTGTAATATGTTTAAAGGTCATCTCAGGTCATCTGAGGGATAAAAATTACTGCTCCAAAAACATTAACAAAGATGTGTGTTTAGGAGCATCACCAGCTGGGTTTCCTAACTAGGTTTCCTTCTCAACTGGGCCCAACTAGATTCTCAACTGAGACTCCTCTCAACTCGGTCCTACTGGGTTCCTGTACTTGTAACTGAACTTAGCTTTTTAACTAGGATTTCTGTCAACACAATGCCTGAGCTGACTCTGGATGTTACTGTAAAGAATGCACAACTGTGCCTCAACAACAAAATGTTCAGTTACTAAATCTAACAGTAGCAAACCATCTTGAGATAATGTTTCTGCAAGCCTCATGTGACCTACTTACACTCCCACTCACAACCTACACGTACATACCAGCTTCACTACATGAGAAACAGTATTCTTGCAATACAAAATTATTTTTTCATTCTTGGAATAAAACTGACCATTACATACTTGTTCAATGTCTCGACAACATCAGGTAGATTGTAGTTGAGCTACTGCGTCATTGGCGCTCTAGTTTGATGTATGTCTTTGCAAAGTTCTTCATTCTCGTGGTTTATCAATTTGAGGACCCATTAATAAAACTGTAACAATAGATTGAATTATTTTGAAAGTTATTCAGTTCTGCATTAGCTGATGTTATTGACTCGTAATTATTGTTTCAATTCATGATTTTCTCAGTAGAAATCTTCCATTAAATATAAAAAGATTACAAATTGGGTAACAGGTGCAAGCCTACTGTATCTACGAGAAGCTTACTTACAAGATTAGTTAAATAGTAAGGATACACCATCTTGTTCAGCAACTTCATTTCCTAATTTAGCCATGATCTACAATCATTAATCTGTTTTTGTTTTACAAAACAGGTAGAGATACAGGTAGCGGACTATTATTACTCTTGTACTCTTCAAAATTATTTTTTAATTTTAGTAAACTTTTTTTGGGCTTATAAATTATGGCAATGAAAATTTGCTAGCATCTAAAGTGGAGAAAGGTTTATTAATCCAAGCAAAAAAAGATGTTTAATTTTTATTCCAGGTAAGCCACCTAAAAGAACAGCACCTTCAAGAAAAAAAGATAAAGGACCTTCAAAGAAAAAGAAGAAAGCAGTAAGTATTTTGTAGTACTTTTGTGATATCTAAGTAATTTCAGTATCCCTGGTTTATAATTAGTCTTCACACCTTTAATTTCTTATAATGAATAATACTTGTTCTCCAATGCTTCCTGCCGCCGACTATTACTTGATAATGAACCAAGTAAAATACTCTCAAAGGCACTTCAAACTGATATTCATGTCATCACTTGATCACACCTTATAATCACAGAAATAGCATAATAATATAACAAAACTCAATTGAATTATTTTGCAAGATGACCAACTTTACATGATTATTTCGAGTGTAGGAAATAAATTTGTGATGTAGTGCATGCATGAAAAACAGTAACAATATTACACAATGCACCCATACAAATAAAGCTACAGTTATAAATTGTTCATATGGGCAATTCCACAGTAACATTGTGATTGCTTTGTAAAGAGTAATATTCTAAAACATGGAGTGATATTTGGATTTCTTAAATTATATATTTGTTTTATTGCACAGAGAATTAAGCTTGGAACGTATAGATGTTCCCTAGTGATTTGGATATTTTTTGCAATACTTACAAATTCATTCCTAGCATATTCATTGACCTTATACTCAAGATACTCATAATTGAGCTTGTTCATTTTTGAACAAAATTAATGTAACTTCTTATTCTTTTCTTATCTATAACTTAAAAAAAAATGATACCAAACTGGAACATCATATACTAGGGTGGGCAATATAGACGCAGTAAACACTCTTTATATTGTCTTACTGGAAAAATAAGGGAACGTGTATGCTAATTTCGAAACGATATAATACACTTTTGCTAACATCTTCGAGATATGATTAGTAAAAGTTAACTTATTAATCATATTAATTAAAAATTAATAATAATAATAATTAACAGTTCTTATATAGCGCAACTTACAATAAAGTCTCGCCGCGCTGTAATTAACCCTGGTAATTGGTAACTTGTCACACCTACACACCAAAGTGCGCACAATTCAAACAATCTCTCCTGAGGCACCTCAGTGCACCACAGCCACGTGTCCCCTGGGGGACTTCCCATAGGGTGCAGCCACAAACCGGCGCACACAACTATATTTACAAGTCACCTTGCAAGTCCCAATTTATACACCTGGGTGAAGAGAGGCAATGGAGATAAAGTGCCTTGCCTAAGGACACAACGCAATGATCTGGCCAGGGCTCGAACCTGTAATCCTTAGATCACAAGTCCACTGCCTTACCCTCTTTACCACAACGCCCTCTATTGCCAATGCAGACTATATACATAGTGCAAGAGGAACGTGCAGCCCTGAATTAAAGGTCTCTGTTCTTTAATATTCCTTAAACCTTTGTGCTTAAAATTGATGTTTTCAAAGATTTTTTTAAATTTCTTTGGATTCAAAAGGAGATTTTTCTTCTCACACAAACTAGCAATTCTTGAGGTAAACTAGAGGTAATTGTCTTGATCTTTCCCATGTGTGCCTTTATTAATATTGCAAACTTAATTACATTGCAGTTGGAACCTGGGGTATTTCGTCAGTGTAAATGGTGAAAAGTAGAGCCGAAAAAGGACCTCCTTGAGGAATGCCAATTTTTAAAACCGATGAATAGAGGAATAATCCACACTGTAATTTCACTTGCCTAGACCAGCCTTGTATGAAGTTTGCAAGCCAGTGAATAAACCACAGTTGTCCAAAAATAAGCTAAATAGGTCTTGGGTTAAGCGATTAGGCAAGACCATGTTAAAAGTGCTTGAACATGCTAAAAAAAAAATTGACAAGGTTGTGTCCTTACGATTATGCCCTTTAAACTTTTTCATGTACAAGAGTAAGTATGGCATCAATACATAAACACCATTTTTGTAGGCTAATTGATTTATATCGCAAGGCTTGCTGATAAACTGCATTATATATGGAAGTAGAATTGTCTGTAGCCATTGACTGAAGTGGGATTACCTGTCATGGGCATGTGTACCGTTTGAGCATGTTTCTCATAAAGATGGCATTAGACTTTAATTTATACTTCTATTAAATTTTTGTTGCAAATATGCTTGACAGTTCGTCGTAACAATATTCAAAACCCACCACGAGATGTTGTCGCATCTGAGGCAATTCTACGTTAATCAAAACTAAAGTAGTTCTTAGCTTCATTCTCTTCTAAAATACAAATCTATCTTTAGTTCTCTCTGGTAGGATTAAAGTTACATCCTAAATAACAGCAATAGTCTTTGAAACGTCCAATAGGTTCATTTAATTCAATTTCAATTTCTCGAGATAATATTTTTATGATGATCTCCGGGTTTATTTGTGGATTTTAACAGACTCCACAGAGAATTTGAATTTGATGTTACTTCTTAAAAAAAAATAGAACCCTTGGGAAATATAATATTTAACTGAACTATTGGCTGAACTAAAGATGTATACTATAGATCTGCACTACCTGGGGAAATGAAGACGTATAATATCGAAATATAAGGGATTCGTAGCAGCTTCCTAATTCAATGCATACTGTACACGACTAGGCTTACACAGATTGTGACACAGGGACATGTTTGCACTTAAATTATTAACAGAAAACAAATGTCACTACAAGATTCTGTTCCTAGCTTGCCACTTACATCGTTAACGAAATATTCACAGTTCTGAGTATATATAACCAGTGGCATAGAAAGGTGTGTGGAAGTCATGAGGAAGGGCTGAGCAAGAAAACGCTGGAAGGATTGCTGTTTCCCTTTCCAAGAGTAATTGAAAAGATTTTTTTGTGTGTGCCTAATAGCTAAGTAAATGGGAACCTTTAGCCAGCCCTGTTGATACATTTTAAGTATACGGCTATTTCCTCTGTTTTATCGAATATAATTTGTATATTTCCTTTGATAGTTCAAACAATACGAGGTAGGCCTGAATGATCTAGCAACGCCGTATGGTGTATCTTAGTTTGAAACGTGTGTGTGTGCTTTGCGGGAGGGGGGGGGGGCTGTTTTAGCTGCTTAAATCACAATACCACAAAGTGGCAGGAAAAGGAGGGTCGTAGTTTGGTCATCGTCACTTCCACCGAAGTCTGCTTCTAGTGGAACCAGATCCTTTATGCCTCGTTTGGTAGTGAATCCTGACGGAAGTTTGACCTTGACAAATCGCACCTCACCATCAGCAGATGGTACATGATCTGTAACTCTCCCCATTTTCCAGGTGACTCTTGCGGTGCTTTCACGAATAAGGCAGACTTCCCCTTTCTGTGGTAGGCGACATATTTCACCACGGGTCAACCTGGAGTGAGCTTGGTGGGCTTCTCGGAGTTCCAGTAGGTAGTGTGTTTGCCATATCTTCCAGAAATGATCAAGCTTCTTCTCTCTCGATTTCCATTGACGTAATAGGGTTGCCTTTCCTCGAGGATTGGGGTCGTAATCTGGATCATTAGGGTCCTCATTAGAAGGAGGCATGCCCAGTTGGCACATTGGAGCCATCAGACTTGCGGGTGTTAGGACAGACTGATCATTACTATCAGCTGACTATGGAAGAAGAGGTCTGGTATTAAGAGTTCCCTCAATTTGAGCAATGAGGGTTCTTAAATTTTAATCTTTAATGGTCAACTTCCACAGAGTTTTCTTGATGGCTCTTTTCACCAGATCTACCAGTCTTTAATAGAAGCCGTCAATCCAGGGTGACCTTTCAGGGATATAGCGCCAACTAATGCCCTTTTCAGAGTAAAAGGCAGTGAGACATTCTCTTATTTCCTCACTTGTACGGAGAGCCAAACGTTCCATAAATGTCGAAAAAGAAAGTGAAGTGTCCAAGTTAATATATATATGTCCAATTCGATATCAACATGTTACAATTCCATATGAACATGTCGTAACAAAATACCAATATGTCATTACGTCTATCACAGTGGCGGAGCGTCCATACAGTCAGGGGGGGGGGGCGGATGCCCTCCCTGACGGACTCAAATGGACTGCTGGCGCCCTTTTCACCTTTTTACCACGTTTTAATTATTCGCGATTATTGACTTTTTTTTATTGCGCTCTCATTTACCTATTGACATTTGTCACATTTTTTTGGAGACGACACCTATTTATTCTTCTTTTATCTGCAAATTAGTAAGCAAGGAAAGGGTCATTTCCGGCGATCTAGGGAGTATCTTTACTCAAAAATTTCGGTACGCTCCGCGCCAACCCGTGGTGGCGCTCCGCTTAGATAGTGCCGGAAGCGCCCCTACAGACCATTCTCGACCCCCTTGACCAATACCCCTAGTTCCGCCACTGCTATCAACATGTCAAAGTTCAACATCAGCATGTCGAAAACTTGTAACAGCATGCCACTACTACATTGGTCATGTCAACATTGCTTGCTAGATACAATATTGACGTCATGCTATAATTTTGGCACATCGGCGCGCGCCATCGTTTCGTAAATGCCCAAAACTGTATATATATATGTCGAGATTTATATGAGAATGTCCAAAACTTGTGTCAGCATGTTGAGAGAAGGAAATAAAATATTCAAGTCACAGGGATCACGTTGATGCCTAAGTGCAATTTTTGGGCCCTTTGTCTTTTTTTCACATGATTAATTCCTGTGTGGGCAATTGGGCCTTTGAGGTTGCTGCATGGGCCCCGTTACAGTTAAAATATGAAGTCGTTATTGTATTTTTGGATACCGCAATGTCCAATAGGGCCAACACCTCTAAAAGAATTATCATGCTTTTTGTAAACATAATAAAATCATGTGTGGGCCATGGACCCTTTATGGCTGTTTCTTGGGCCCGGTACAGATAAAAGTCGTAGATGGTATTTTTTGGTTTCTCCAATGTATAAAGGGTCCAATGCAACTACAGGAATTATCCTTTTGTCTTTGCACATGATTAAATCACATAAGATCATACCAGTAATCGATCCCGATAATGATGTCAATTGGCATTGATTTGCTCGAGTTAGGTGGTATGTTGAGAGGATTTAAAGCCTGAATTTTCTTCCAGGTAGCTTTATCGGAATGAATCGCCTCTAATCCCATTGGTGGAGCCATTTTAGGGATACTGTAGGCCTCGATATCAAGCCACTCCTGCCACTCCTTTTTCAGCCTGATCTGTGTTAAATCTTGAGGTTTCCAATGTTATCTTCTTCTGTGATCTGAAATTTAATCTTTCAGCTGCCTCTGCACTAATATAGGTTACTTTTGCCCCTGTATCTAGAAAAACATGCATATGTTTTCTTTTTTTTGGTCACTGGATTGGTGATTGGATATTTGAAAGATGCCATGATAATCCCATGTTCTTGTCAACTAGCTGTTAGGTAGCCATCAATCTGCACCTTTTCGATTTCATTTTGTTTGTTTTCTTCTTCAATTAGTACATTAAGATGTGTTGGTTGCTCAATTTCTTTCTTTAAGCATATTGCTGAATTATGATTTACATCTTTACAGTGAAAACATGGCTTCTTTCTTTTGCAATCTTTGAATAGATGGCCTTTATTTAAGCATTTGAAACAACGACCTTCCTTTTGGACCATCTCACGTCGTTCTCTAATGTCGGTCACTTTCCGACATCCATTACTCCAGTGGTTGCCTTTACCACAAAACAAACACGGTCGTCTGTACACTTGGGAAGCATATTGAGCAAAATTTGCGGTAGGTAGTTTGTTTATTGGTTGTTGGATTGGATCACTAGATTCCTCTTTTGATTCTCTTTGTTTACTGGTATTTCCAATTGTTATGGTTAGCAAATGGAAATTCTTTAGGAAGTCCAAAAATTCTGGCATGGACTGTTCTTTTTTGTGTTTGTTTTGGAAGAATCTCATCTTGTTCATTTCAATGGTCAATGACCGTGGCAGTTTGTCTGTCAATTATGGTACATAAGCATTGAGAGCTTCATCTGGTATACCCTGCCTCTTTAAGGCCACTGTGAGAGCATTGGTCTCATCAACAAACTTTTCTAGATTTCCCATATTCTCTCTCACTTTTTTCATGGAATGGAGGCTGTTCCAGAGGGCCTTTTTCTGGTGCATTTTATCATCATACTGCTCCTTTAATATGGCAACTGCATCTGCATATTTGTTTCCTCCTAGGCCCAGTCCTTTGATTTTATCGTAGGCAGGACCAGTCAAGAGTTGAAGGAGATAATCTAGCTTTTGTTTGTTACTCAACTGTGGTTGGCTGTCTACGTTAATTTCAAAAGACTCCCAAAAATTAGGCCATTTGAGAATTTCACCCGCAAATATTGGCAACTGGATTTTATGGAGCTTGGTCATTGTTGGTGACCGAACTGACTGTCCACCTATGGCCCCTTGTGGTGAGCTGGATGTTGGATTTTGGAGATTGTCTAACAACCTTTGTTGGTTTAAAGTTCTTTGATCTTTGATTTCTTGAAGGAGCTGCATTGTTTGTGACTGATTTTGTTGATTGGCCTGCTGCTGCATTTGGATAATTTGTTGCATGTGCTCCTGGGAGCGTTGTTGACTTTCAAATAATTGTTGCATCTGTTGTTGTGACTGTAGCAAAATCTGTAGTAAATGACCTGTCATATCCAATTTGGATTTCATGGAACTTTCAGAAGGGGTTGCCTTCGGGACTCTGTCCTCTGGGACCTCCATTGTATTTTGATATTTGGACTGGCTTCTTAGCCTGGATGCATCAGCCTGAGCAGTGGCACCATTTATTTCGTTTAGGACTTTAAGATTGCACACATAGTGGCTAAGTTGAATCACTGTGAATGTGCCATTTTGGACCAGCTGGGCCAATAAATTGCCACCACCACAATCTTCACACACCCAAGAAAACTGCTCCAAATCATTTACAACATCATATAGCTTTTCTGTAATGATGTCACTTATGCAGACACAGCACCACCATTTCTTACAGTGATCACAATCAATGCCGTCTTCTGTCTCTCTCTCACATTTATAACATGGCTGCATTTGCATAGGTAATTGCTTTTTCTTATTTGATAGGCCTATATTGGGCTAAGAATTCCTAGCATGGATTTCTATAGTATAGCCTATCTCTCTTTATTCTCTTCTTACCTTCGGAAACTGTTCTTGATCAGACTTTTACAAACCTCGCTCTGCTACCAATTTGTCGAGTAGAAGATCGATGTTAGTTTAGTCCCGACAAAGCTGCAAAGTTTCATGCGGAAGCGTGGAACTCCAAAGATAAGATGAGAGAATATTTATAATGTTCTGTGACTTTTATTCCTTCACTACTCCAGTCCCAACTCCACCACTCAATCTCTCAGGTCTCCATCAGTTTGCAGTCACTTCACTCAGCCACACCCTTCATTTTCCCAACAGCCAACACAACAACACAAGGCCAATTCCAAGTCAAAGTCAAAGTGAACAGTGAACTCTCTTCTTCTCACACAATATCATAAGTAGTCTTCATATGGCATACACTGTAGAAACACACACACATCTCTAACCCCTCTTGACCCCCATCTCCCCTTATCTCTCCTTCATCCTGCCTGACCTCCATAAGCACCAACTTTCGGACTTTCACTGGCTCACACTCAAGAATTCCATCTCCATAACAACAATATTTACAAAGTATAGTTAAAGAGGTATATCATAGAAATAGAAAGTTGAGATATATAGATTGTTCATGGTTATAGATATAGTCTTTAAGTTTGTTCTCGACAATGGTTGTACAGGCTGCCTTTTGTCATCTTTCTGATGATTACACCTATTTTTTACTCTACGTATGTGTATTGTGTTTCTTACGTCCTGTGACATTGTTTTGAGATGTTTTATGTGATATTCTTATGTTTTTACTTACGATTTGGAGTTTTCTAGATCTGTTGTCGTTTGTCCTGGAAAATGTGTAATTTTTACTACTGAACCTTCTTCGCGAATCGACATCTGTGCAACCATCTATCTAGACACTGTTGTCTCGATCCGTAACCTACATTTTTGATTAAATATTGTATATCTAAGTTGGAGGTCATCAAAATCACAATATCTTTACCAGCTTAATGTGTCAGTGTCTCGACTGAAAACGATCGGAAATCGCAGTTTCAAAAGTGTTGCACCCCTCCCCCGTTGGTAGAACTAACCTCCAGTAGATAAAAGGTCTCTGGACTCACTTGATCAGTTTAAGCATCGTCTTTAAATTCATTTTTTCACACAGTTATTAATTGTTTTCTTTTTTCATCACATGTAAACGGCATTGAACATTTTTTGTTGGATTGTGCGCTATATATTACTGTTATTGTTGTTGATGTTGTTATATTATTATTACGTTCCTAAAAAAAGTATTAAATTAAGCAACATATTTGAGGTCAGTGTATTAGTCTGCTAGAGTTTTGTAGGACTTTATCAGATGAATTTGTAGTTTGGGTAACTATTGTTTACAGAGGCAGTCAAATTCCTCTTAACGTTTGAGCATTGGTGACCACTATTCGGCTGTCTAGCATATTGAGGGACAACACTGATGATTTTTAATATACTGCGACCGGAGAAGATACGAAAGTAAAACTTTTGTCGCTGATCATGTCGCAATACTTAGAGTGATAATATTATGCATCTAATAAAGAAAGATAAAATAGACATAATATGGTGCAAAATTGTGCATAATATTGTGCACAATTTAAAATGATACTTTGGTCTATACTGCAATTGTAGGCTTATCCTGTATATATTACAACCACACAGATGACGAGCCAAGACAGTGCCGTTGAACAGAAACATGGTCTGCAGGATGGTCTCGATGAATCAGTCGACGAATCAGACATGCAGGTGAGAAACGAAAAGAAAAGGAAGTCAACATATGTTGTTGTTTTCCAACTAAATATCCAGATCTCTTTTCACTCTCTTTGGAAAGAACCAAACATTGAGAGAAATAAAACTAGAAATAAAGAAATTGTAATGATATGTAAATAGACAGGTACAACAATTAATATAAGTTATATATTATTGTGGCTCAGGAAGGGGTAGGGTGGAGGGGGAGTGAAAATCAACTCAAAACTGAAGCAACCACTTAAAGATTACACAGAAATAAGTCCCGGGGATGAATCTGCGACGGACTATATAATAAGCTTTTATATATTGTTTTCTGCCCCATACCAGGGTTTTGGACAGGGTCCCGGAGAGGAAGTCACTGAAGACGAGCTACGGGTTAGTAAATACATAAAAAGCTTTTTTTTAGTGGACCAAGTTTTATGTTTAAGCAGAATTTTAACGAGGTAATATCCTGACACAAATCAAGGCTCCAGCCATTGTATGAGTTTTTCGACAGAAATCGATGTTTTCTGTTTTAATTGAATACATTAATCACTTGCTAATTATAGTTTCATTTCATATAAACTTCTATCAGTGTTTCGTGATAAAAAAAAATGTGATTTTGTGTTGTACTCAAATGTCTGTATAACCTGGCGAATAATACTGTAGATCATACTAGTTAGGGGCGATGCACTATTCGCCTAAGGTACCGTATTGCAAACTAACAAGGCCCAGGGATATATCTGCTACGGATTGTATAATAAATTGTTATATATAGTAGTGACAAGAAATATAGTTTTCAGCCCCATAAGCCATGTAGTACTTCTGTATTTGGCTGTCAGTTAAGGTCGTAATGGAGACACTAAAAGAACTTTGATTCTTATGTTTGCCGGGATATTGCCCCTAGCATCGCCAATGACAGGATGAATGTAGTGGGAAATCTCGGATTGGAAAACCATGAAATTGCTAATATTGTAGCAGCTTGCGATAAAGCAGGCCAGGGAGGTATCCTGCAAAATGCCTTCCAGATGCTCCTAGAGTGGAGAGGAAGCAATGGGGAACAAGCCACGAAAAGGAACTTAATCAATGCACTGAAAAAGTCGAACTTAGTTACCATCGCAGAAGAACTAGAAAAATAATAAGATAAAGAGAAGTCATCATGATTCTTCACGTTTTAAATAAACATTGAATCTTAACATTAGCAATAATAATAGTTTGAAATTTAGAATGAAAACATTGGTTTTCTCTTTCTTGTTTGGATGCTGCGTGGGGGGTGTGGGGGGCAGGGATAGATCAAATGTGTACAATTTTGAATGAATTTTTTATATATGAATTTTTATTGAGGCTGCGTGACGGGGTTGAGGGGGGGGGGAGAATCTAGTTTTCAGCCCCATAGGTTGTTGCCCTGATGAAGAATTTACTTCTTAGTAAGCTGTTAAGACACGAACTTTGATTATTATGTTTGCCAGGTTATTGCCCCTAAAATCGCCAATGACAGGAAGACTGTAGCCGCGAATCTCGGATTAAAAAACCATGAAGTTGCAAACATCGAAGCGAATTGTGATGGAGCAGGCAAGGGAGGTATCGAGGAAGCCGCATTTCAGATGCTTATCAAGTGGCAAATAAGCATTGGGGGAAGAGCCACGAAAAGGAACTTAATCAATGCACTGAAAAAGTCGAACTTAGTTACCATCGCAGAAGAACTAGAAAAAGAATAAGATAAAGAGAAGTCATCATGATTCTTCACGTTTTAAATAAACATTGAATCTTAACATTAGCAATAATAACAGTTTGAAATTTAGAATGAAAACATTGGTTTTCTCTTTCTTGTTTGGAGGCTGCGTGGGGGGTGTGGGGGGATGGGATGGATCAAGACATGTCGCACATAGTTTCTTTTGTACTGTATTACTCAAGCAATGGAAGACATGATTTCAAGACAGCAAATTGGTATATCTTCACGTGATTCCGTATCCAAGCAAGTCAAATTTATGATAGGAATGAATTGAGATACGAGGGCTTGGTGTATTCGCAAAACATATACCTCATGAATACTTTTATTATTTATTTATTGTACACTTTGATATCGATCTATCATTCCAGCTGATTAAAGATGTTTCATCTAAGCGATTTGTATACGTACATAGAGTACCATTTGCAGGTAGTTGTTTACATCTGACTTTTAGAAACCATTCTGTCACGTCATTGAAATTAACATGTACAGGATAATAAAAAAAGAATATCTACGTGTACTCTCTTGATTTGATTCCTTGAATAAATAATGGGTTTGAACAAAAAACAATTAGTATTGACATGTAACAGTCCAAGAAAGTGGGATGATTTTAAGGATTGTAACGTTTCTACAGCTGCTGCTATCCTCAAGACTTTCACTTTAAAATATGATATAACTATGGAATGTTCCTTTAAGCTTAAGTTGATTATAACGTTGGCTCGTCAGTGAGTAAAAATGTGTGGAAAATGTACACAAAGAAGTAATATGTCTATGTTATATCACATTATTTCGGTGGCGATATGTATTTTGCCATGCAGCTAAAAACCAGAGTTCAAGATCCAAATCAAGAGGACAGTGGCTATGAATAGTCATCGGACTTTATGCCCGCAAGAAAAGAAAATGAGGAAACTTAAGTAACTACTCAATATCTACACATCCTAGGAAATACTATTATCATCACCTAAAACCAATTCCAATTCCAGAAGGAAACATGCAATGGCCATCATTATAACATATTAACAATTCAACGTACAGTGGTGTGTATCCAACGCAGAACAATATTCAAAGTACAAGAATTTACGACTATTACGTCATCGGCACGTGTACCTATAGCAACAAGTTAATATTGAGCAAACAATATTGATTATATACTGCTTTAACTACCAAACATATGCTGCTCTAAGTTGTGATGTACTATACTGCTTCAAGTTGCAACCTCTAAAGAAAAACTGACCTAACCTGCTGCACGGAGACTTGTGAGTTCAATGAACTTAAGTATCTCTCTAGTTATGGTCACTTATCATATGAACGTTATCTGGGGCTACTTATTCAAATTTGAGAAAATTGCAGTCGACTTTTAAACCCTAAAAGTGCATGGCTTGTTGTGCTAAGTAAAAACTACAAATATTTGACGTTTTTATGTTATCTTAACTATATTCACTGCAGTATTTGCAACTCGTTATCTCAACTAAAGTAAACTTTACCTTGAACTGTTGACTTAACTGAAACGTCTGCATGCAGCAGGTTACCTCAGTTACAGTTACTCAGTACTACCGAGTTACTTGAACTAAGCATTCAAGTTATTACAACACAAAATAAATTTTTACATTAACTTTAACATCATTAGGAATAAAAGAAAATAATAAATTACAGTAGTTAACAAATGTATGTTATACAGTCTGAAATCTTTCTTGCGTTCCTATAATTAGCATAGATATATATCTACTGATTGTGGAGACACACCTAGTGTTTGACACCTGTCATACCAGGAGCTTATGTACTTAATACTGGGATAACCATGTACAAAACATGTGTTAATGCCATTGTCAAACTCAGCAGGTCTAGTAAGCTTAAATCAATGTAGGAATCTAATTCACATGACATGTTTTGGCCATTACTTGGCAAGTTGTTTTTCTCCAATGTATCAGCAAACAGTCACAACACCCGCAGCTCTCCAACTTAATCCCCTTCCAAGCTCAAACAGTCAGAACTAGCGCCAGTGCCTACACAATCTATACTTCTGTAGCTGTAGCAGTCTTGGGGAATCAAATAGTAAAATAAGTCTGTATCATTAACAGAGAGGTGATGACTCCTCATTGCGCAAAGCATTTTAAAAACCGCACCCTGGCAGGCAGGGGACAGGTTTTGGGTTTCAGGATTGGCAACTTTAGGTTAATGGGCGATCTGAAGGCACGCAAGTTCTCATTGGCAAGATTGCATTGGGCAACATGACAGTTTGTGGTTCAGCTTCTTCCTATATAAAATCAATTTAGGGTGTTCTTTTGTTGGCTGCTTGCGCACAGAAAAGATTAGAAAACTTCACAATTTCCAGATGCGTATACATAAAGATTAATGATTAAAGTATTCATGTGTGAGATTTCAAACCAATGACATTACAACTCACCAGGTCGTTATTTAAATTTAAAACAAAATAAAGCCAATAGGCTATGCCGATAAAAAATACATCTGAAGGTTAAAGAAAATGTGTGAATATAGGGCAAGCTGTCGATGGCAAGATTGCAAGTGGCAAGACCACACATTAGTGCAAATGATTCCAATATACAACCCGCTCAAGATAGACAACAGTGTCAAAGGTTTGAACATTGTGGTTCAGCTCCTTCCTATTTATAACTAAATTTTTCTGATGTTCTTTTGTTGGCTGCTGGCATACAGAAAAGATTAGAAATAATCAGAATTACTAATCAGAGTAACAAAAAGCTAGATTTTTCCTGTATAAAGTTTAGAAGTTATTTTACTTGAATAGTTATAACCTAGGTGCTTTATTTTGTTGCTCAATTTTGTCTAACCCAAGAACTTTTTTTTTATTGTTTTCTGGTTGACGCAGTTCATATGCACAAGAAAATAAAGGTATGAACAAATTACAGTACTATACCACAAAGGAGATAAACGCAGAGTTTTACTGATAGTTAGCTAAATGAAGCATATATTTTGGAATTATAAACGCATCAACATCCTCTGACGTCCACGTCTGCGACCGCCCTCCATAGTGCCCTGGAGTATTACCTTGGAGAGGCTGTCATGTCTTGTGACGTGGCCAAACCACGCCAGTTTCCGGCGTTTAAATGTTGTCAGGAGTGGTTCATATGGGCCCACCAGGTCTCCGACCGTTTCTCGAACATAGTCGTTGTTCTTACGGTCGGTGTAAAAGTAAAAAGTAAAGAGTTTTCTCAGGCATTTGGTCTCGAAAGCCTGGATTCGCCTCTTGCTTTCAGCCAGAAGTGTCCATGTCTCGCAACCGTAGAGTAAGATGGAAACGACAAGTGACTTGGTGGAGAAGTTGAGGTTACTCTTCCGATCACATAAAGCCTGACAATTGCTGCTGAAGCTGAGGCAATCCGAATCATGCAGAGGTGCCATCCTTGGTCAGAGTCACTCCCAAGTATTTGAAGCTGGATACTTCCGCTAAAGCCCGTTGTTCATACTAATATGAGCATTGATGTTGTTCCTTCTGTTCACTAGGATCTTCGATTTCTCTGTGCTGATTTTCATGCCAATTTGCCGGCTGTTGTAGCAAAGTTGTTGGTGAGGTCTTGGAGCTCTTTAATGTTTCCTCCCGTCAGGTCTATATCATCAGCAAACCGAAGATTGCAGATTGGCCGTCCACCAATGGAGATAGAGGTATGGAGGTCTTGGAGAGTTTCCTGTATGATTCTTTCGAGGAATAAGTTCAAAAGAACTGGAGCAAGTAGACAACCCTGTCGAACACCCACAGTTGTCTGGAAGAACTCTCCTAGCTGGTTGTTCAGAAGAACTGCACTGCTAGAGTGACTGTACAGTGAATGGACGACTTGAACAAGTCCTTCCTCGATGTTGAATTCTCTGAGGACATGCCAAGTCCATCATGTCAGACACTGTCGAAGGCCTTCTTGAAATCGATGAAGTTGTGGCAGAGGTCGCGTTGATGCTGGAGATGTTTCTCAGTAAGTAACCTGTTGTTGAAAATTTGCTCGGTGGTACTCCGACCTGCTCCGAAACCTGCCTGTTCTTCAGATAGTAAGTCCTTGGAGTTTAGTCGGTTTAGAATGTCACGGAGCATTATCTTGCTGGGGTGGCTTATCAGGCTTATGTTGCCCTTAAATGAGCTTGATTTCTAACAAACTCAGTGCAACTCATTTACTCAACTATTCACTGCCCCATCACATTGATAAAAGTTGGCACTGCTAAGTTAGCATGGTCATGTTGAAAGGTTTTGTTTAATCCCTGTTGACCTCAAATGCCCTCTGGCCTTTTAAAAAACCTCAACAGGTTTCATCTATTCACTAAGGTACCTCACAAGTATGAAATTCATCCATGTTTGTACTGCTAATATAAGGTGGTTATTAGCAGCGTCACATACACACATGCCACAGCATGATTGCATAGGTTTTATCTCTGGTGAGGAATCAAAAAGTGAAAAAATACATACCTGCAAGTCCTTGTAAAAAGGAGTCTCTTTGGAGTACAATGGCAAACACCACAATACTGCTCTCCTACGTTCAACAATGTCCTGCATTGAAAGAAACAAGATAATAAATTGTAGTAACATATATATGTGTATACAATATACACACATCATCTTGAACTTGCTGTACTAGCTGTGTGAGAATCAGAAACAATGAAGACACAGGTGAACCCTTATTAAAATTGATGGCAGGTTTTGATTGTTTTGAATTTTTTTCAGAGACTCACATGCCTTGAACGTGGTACCAACTATGCAATTAAAGAGAAAGTTCTTTAAATGTTCGTAATTTACATGCTTGGAGAAGGAGAGAGAGTGGGGGGAGAGGGTGGGGGTAGAGATCGAAGCAGAACACTTGGTGCGATATATTTGGAACTGAGTGAGGAATTAGCCAATTCCAGGAACTTCTATCAGAAATACCTTTTAATTTCACTTTATTAATACTACCAAAATGACATAT
The DNA here is from genome assembly GCA_000934455.1 of Apostichopus parvimensis. Lineage (NCBI taxonomy): Eukaryota > Metazoa > Echinodermata > Holothuroidea > Aspidochirotida > Stichopodidae > Apostichopus > Apostichopus parvimensis. The sequence goes on along the minus strand of KN883143.1, from coordinate 35,511 downwards.
TAAAAATGTCATAATTTTACTGTATGACAGCAGAAATATGCCTCAAAATTTGCAAAAACAAATTAAACTCACAAATCTCCAACGAGAAAAGCTCGTCATGAATGTTCATTTGTAAACCCTTTGGCGATTGAATAAGAGCACCATTTCTTCCGGGGCTTTAAAAAGCTGCAATCAAGAGTTAAGCTACTCAGTCTTGCAAATTCTACACACAGCTGTATAAAAGCAAAGTAAATCCTTATAAGTTTTGTTTATTTATGCTGTGTAATATAAAACGATACATCTGTATTTTGTTCTATCATTTTTTGTCAGACATGGAAACATTTTTAGTTGCATTTTACTAGTTCTACAAAAAACCCGAATCAAGATTTCATGATATTCACATTCTAATGAAGGATGTTGTGCTTCTTGTTTTACCATGATGCTAATTAAACAGCAGCTTGGCAAGGCATCTTGCATTAAATATGATGTTCATTCGGTGGAAACTTTTCTAACATTTAAACATGGAAAGATTTTTATTGTCAAGTTGTCTTCTTCCGTAATGGATAATGATGAGACGATAATCTGGACTCTTCTTGACGTTACAACCTGTAATGTTGACTTTCTGCAATCAGTGCAATATAAAGTCATCAGGGTGAGTACGATAATCTCAACTTATTTAAAACAACACCTGCAATACTATCTGCCCCAAATTATGTAATACTATGATCCCAATCAAACAACAAAAATATAAAAGCAACAAAATTGGGGCCGTTAAGATGAAAGTTCAGAAACAAGAAATGTATCATTAAATGGTTAAGAATGTGCTTTTGCATCCTCTTAGTTAGGTTTCTATTGACCTGATTATACGATGACTTTGTTGCGTTCTATTTTGGAAGTTTAGCCATGCTTGTGTTACAACAAGGGTAAAAGCAAAAGCTCAATGATTTTCCAAGACTAAGATTTAGTTCATACCTGTCCATCTGTTTTTTGAGAATCTAATACATTTGGTGACTGGAAAAGAAACACACCTAACATTGAAGAAAATTTCCTGGCCATCTCTCCTTTGTTTTTCTAACAGATGGCATCTAAACCATCAACTCCTTCCTTCTTAAGGCATATTTCCGGGCCATCTAAGAATGAAACAGTGACACGTCTTTCTTCTTCTTTTCCATATCTTTATAATGATGAAGTATGTAACCCAATTGAAACCTTCAGAGAAAAGCAAAAAATGAATGGTATGTACATGCTGCTAGGAAACAATTCACCAAAGAAGCGTAATAAACTTCATGTTGTCTTTGCAAATCTCGTATTATTAAAAAAAATATGGATTCAAATGAGTAAGTGATCAGTTGATACAAGATCTAAGTATGTTAGAGAAATAGGGCATATCTCTCATTTGGAAAAATGTTCCGTATCACTTCAGGAAAAGTGTGTCAATGATAATTGCAGATGATCTTGGCAGCCATTGTAATTGGTGGATTTATGGAGTCATTCACTGCACCCAGGATTTGTAGATTTTGCATGTGTGCATACAAGGGTCTTAAAAAGCTAACATAGATTTCATTGCAGTACAGAGGAAGTTCACTCTACACATATGAGGTTAGTCGATAATGATGTAAGCCTTGCATCAGTTTATGTTCTAAAACATGATTCTCCATTCAATAGTCTTTCAAATGTTCAAGTCACCCGTGGTTTACCCTCAAATAATATGCATGATTTGTTAAAGGGTGTATGTCCAGTTGTGTAGAGCAAAGTAATGACTTATTTTGTAACTTCTGGTGTGATCTCGATTCAAGAGTTTAATCAAAGGGGTAATGACAACGCTGGCAAACCTGTTCCAGTAAAATGGAATACTGATAACATAGTCATCAAACAGACAGCCATGCAGATGTCTTCTCTAATGCGAGCTTCACTGTTTATATAGGGTCATAACCAATGGCAGTTGTTACTTTATCCGGCATCTGTTCGTGAACTTGCGTTTGCTTCATCTCACAATCATTCATCAATTTCCTATCTTCACGGTCTCATTCGTGACTTCTTAGAACTATATTTGGATCTATTTAAGGATAGAATAACTCCAAAGATGCACTATTAAATCCACTTTGTAGATCAAATATCAAATGTGGGGCCTCTTGAATACTGCACTAGCTTGCGGTTTGAATCCAAGCACAGCTATTTCAAAACCTTAGCAAGAAAGACCAAAAATATAAAAAATCTATCCCTGACATTGGAACAAGAACACCAGTTGATGCAGGGTTTGTATACCATATGCCTCCTTTTTTTTCTTGGAAGCAGATACTGTATAACTTTAGCACGAGGAAAGGTTATTGACATCAGTAGTTTGAATTATAAGGCAAAAGATGCAGTACAAGTTGGCTCTGTTCTTGGTTACGATAAAATGGTGTACAGAGCCTTATCTGTGTCAGTATATGGTCTTTTGTACAGTGAACAGTCAGCCCTGGTGACCGAGCTTGAACAGGGCTTCCTCCAGATTCCCTTCTCACTGCATGGTACGTTTGTGAAATCAGGGAAAGTTTATTTATTAGTTGGTTAGCTTAAAACTGTGTCTCTTTCAGAAAACTACCATGTTTATGTTGCCAGGCTTAGCTCACCAACCATATAAGGTCTCTCAGGAGCAGTATCTCCTTGGTCCCCTCTGCCATTGTAGTTTAATGTATGTAATGCTTGGATGTGTGTGCTAGAGTAGCACCGTTTGTTGTCAGAGCTTCAGTAGCTAGAAATATGTTTTATCTTAACACACTCTCCTGTTTCAGGTTTACCACAGGCAGTCCTAAAACAAATCACTTTACAAGAGGAGAACAATTTGCCACTGAATTAGAAATTTGTGGATCACGGTTTGATGTAACTGATACCCTAATTTGTGAAGGTAGTACAATTTTCTTTGACTTGATTGGCTTTATATAACTTATCATTAATGACGTAAGTGTTAAAGAAATCGTAGACTACTCGGGAACACATTGTCAACAATTGTGCTTAGTACATACAGTACATCATTACAACAGAAATATGATGTTTCGGGCACCATATAACAATGATTGTGTTATAATAGAAGTAAGCAATAATGAGGAAATCCTTAGTGTTAATCAACAGAGGCTTAGCATACCTGCCAACTGCATTATTAACTCAAGTTCTATGACAAGGAGTGGGACGAATGAATAATCAGGAACCTTCAAGAATCAACAACAAATACTTCCATGGGATGATGGACACACATCAGGTTCCCCCTTTGCTAGTTTCTCATAAATATCCAGCTATTCTCATTTGGAGGGAGAAAGTGTCTTTTCTGATCCTTCAGAAATTGACTCTGCTATAGTGGTGGAAATATGACATTCCCTTTATGCTGAAACTGTTGCCACGGGGGGTGCGGGGGGGGGGAGGAGGGAAGACAGGTTCTGTCGTGGATCTGAATTTAAAGCCATACTTTTCTAATTGTCATGGAATCATAAAGGATGCTCGATTTCCAAAATAGTCTATGAAAAACAAGGCTAACAGACAAGCTTCGAAATGATAGAAAACAGAAATTTAAGAAGAAGATCAATACATCACACTGAGTAACAAAGTGAAAACCGCACTCTGGCAGAAGATGACATCAAATCTAAAGACCCTAAGACTGACAAAAAAATCCCTCTTCTGTTTTGACATTTCTTTGACAGAACTTCATATAAACCCAGCCCTGTTTCTGACATCCTTAAAAAAAGAATTTATTTTGTAAAGCACCATGTGGTGTATATAGCATCACTAGTTACGTAAGATAGATACGTAAGGTATAGATGTAAGAAAATATATTGGCAACAAAAACACTACTATAAATGCTATCATTACTCTCATGCAAGCAATTGATGGTATTTATGTGTGATATCAAGACCATAATACTTGAGTTACATGAAACTTGGATTAACATAATTCTTGGTAAATGACGAACTTTTGGTTCCGATGCCGAACCTCTGCAGTCAAGTCAGCGCGTGTATGTGTGTGTGTATACCACGAGCTTGTGGACATGATATCTCAAGAACTATATGTTGGATGGATATCATACTTTATATATTTCGGTCATGGGTAGTAGACGATCCCGGTTGTTTTTCTGTGCACGCATCATGAATATCAATGAGTAGGCCGGCTTAATGTATAAGTCTTAAAAATTGTAATTGCAACTGTCTGCGTGAGTTGCCTTGTATTTGGTGTTGATATATGACAGTATGCAGGTGTTTATAAACAGTAGGAAAGTATCAGTATCATCACATTAATTATTCATGAGTGGTAGCATTATTATATAATTGTGTATCATCACATTAATTATTCATGAGTGGTAGCATTATTATATAATTGTGTGTTGGGTTTATATCATAATTGATCAATTATGAGTACTGGATTGTCCATATTGATTCTAGTGCAGGTCCCATGAATAGCGTAATGAGCATGGATTAATGTAAAAAGAAATTGAAATGTCAGTACTGTATATTTGCAGCCCTAAGCATGATTTAGCTCATATTGGTTCTAAAGGTATATAGTGGTAGTATGTAAGTAATTATATGTGTATAGTATTTCAGCTAGAAGAGTGATATTTATGATACTTGTGTACATTCCTCTTTTCAGCAAAACAATTGAAGAATTTCATTTGGCATCGGAACCATTGCCTGATTTGCGTCTGGTTTAATATTAGTGAACTCATTCAGACAATTTGGAATACTGTGATACAGATTGTCTCTAGGAATGTCATGACTTAGGCTAGGCTTTCATTAATCTTCAGTTACTTTGAGGTTTCACACGTTACAGCTTAAATAGAAAGTATAATATTCAGTATGTATGTATGGTTTTACTACTTTCGTTGGATGTTGCAAGAGATGAAATGACAAAGAGAAATGAAAAGTAACTTCAAGGACTGATAAATGTGACTTATCACCATCGAAGACAGACCATAGTTGAAGGGAAGATGACTTTAGAGTAACAGAAGTTAAGAACTACCCATCTTTGCTGGAAACAAGTGAAGTATTTTGAAATACCTTCTCTTGTAAACCTTAAATATAGGGGTGTTTATAAATTGAAATTATAATTTGAAAGATTTAGAGTTATTTTTTTTTTAAACGGTAAAATGTTTGTTTTTCTTCATATATTGCTTCGGGCTCTGAGACAATGACTATTGGGTATGACCGTATGAACATAAGTGGTGTTTTCAAATGGGAGGTCAAAGGTCATATACAGGTTCTTTGGGGTTATCGTTATCTAAATGGTCAAATGCTTCTCATACAGTGTTCAATGGATGTTGATAAAACTTAGAGATGATCATCATTGGGTAGCGGATGATTAGTTGTGAGTTCACTAGCTGGAGATAAAAGGTCACCTTAGGTGTAACACTAAAATAATAATAATAATATGTTGAAAATGTATGTTGATTACAGCAGAGGGCAACATAATTTGAGTTCAGCAGAAGTCAATCACTGACATCGTTATCATAACTGGTATGAACATCATATTTGGCACTGTTCCACATTGAGTAGAAGCAGGTTACGTCAAAATGTTTGAAATGTTGCATAGTAATTTGGGATATTCAAAGCCAAAATCAGAGTCATTCTAAGGACCTATCTATTGCAAATACCTCTGGGACATTTGGTAGTGTTCACAGGTGAGTGAGAGCACATTTAAGGCAAGAAATTCCAGAGACTTGTAAGTTTCCTGTTTAAAATGTGTCAAGCAGAAACATATGGTAATGAATATAATAATGTAGGACTCACTGCCACATTCGTTCTCAGTCCTGAAAACCTTTTTCGTTCTTTGCTGGAAGCAAAGGATCCTATGCAGTCAGGTTGGCGTGTGGGTGTGTATGTGTGTGTATTTGACTGTGACACTTGCTTGGGTCCATGATAACTCATCATTGGGTTGATGGATATTGTCATATTTGGTGTGTAGATGTATTCAAATGAGAAGGTGTGCCCTATTGTGTTTGAAATGACCTTTTGAATATTAATGAGGTAAGGGTCAAACGTAAAGTAATTACAATGCAAATTACATTTGCAAATTTTGTTCTCATTTTTGTGCCGGGTGGGCCCAATTTGTATTTCCACCTAAATTGCATTTTGGGACACATTCTTTGGGCTCGAAATTGTAGAGACCAATATGTTTGGGACCATTTTTGGGGCAAATATATTTTGACCCAGTTTGTTTGGGCTATATTTTTATATAATATCTCAGTATCTATACGTTGAGAATCTAAAATATTGAGATACAAGATATTTATATCTCAATATCTGAACATATTGAAATATTTAGATATCTTAATAGTGTAATACCTGTACATCAAATATTGAAATATTAAGATACCTGATCTTATTATGATAATTTCTGCACATTAAGATATTGAAATATTTAGATACGGTATCTTAGTATCTCAATATCTGTTCCTTAAGATATTCAAATATTAAGATTCGAGATCTTAATATGCTAATATCTGTACATTAAGATATTGAAATATTTAGATACGATATCTTTATACTAATTTTCTTCTCTTCAGTTTTCTGTTTTGAACACGTTCAGTTGTAAAAGATACCACACCCATTAATTTCTCAGCTGGTTAAATAATATGCCATGATTATGGAAAATATCTTCACACTCACTTATTATTCATTTCCATTCTTACTTCACATCAATAAAATGGGCATTTGTTTTTTGACAATTGAAAGTCTTAGTAAACCTTGAAGAATAACACAACTGTTTCAAAACATGATGTTGTTTACATACCAGAATGACCCGCGTCGCAATGGACCAATACAGGTCAGTTACATTTCTTAATGTTCAGATATTGATATATTAAGATATGGTATCTAAATATTTCCAATATCTGAATGAACAAATATTAGGATATTAATATCTTGTATCTAAATACTTCAGCATATGAACGTATTGATACTGAGATATTAACATCTCGTGTCCCAATATTTTAATATCGTAGTGCACGAATATTAAGATAATTCTCACAAAATATATCTCGTTGGCACTTTAAAAGCTCCGTAAATAAAATGTGTTGCTGGCAAATATCTACACGGCCAATGTCACCCTCACAGTCTGTAATCTTTATACAGTTGCGCAAACAGACTAGTTATATTCACTACACTATACCTGTGAGATCGTCGAGTCCAGACCTTCACTGAACACGCCCACCGTTGTAAGTTTCTTATACTTTCTTGGTAATTAACTGATATTTCACGTCGAGTTACTAAAAATATGTTTAGATTACATCTTGTGTCTGAGGATATATATGTATGCCATGATTGTTATGATCACGCGAATGGACATTATGGAAAGTTATTAATTGCGTGTCACTCTATACGTTTATGAGGCAAACTGAACAGATAGATCAGACGTAAAACCGACATTTTTTTCCTACTGTGAAAACATCACATTAAGACTTTAGCTGCAAACCAGTTTTTAGTCCACACAGTCTGTCACAATTATGAGTCAACATCAAATTACTTGCAAAAGAATATGTTTTGGCGGTTTCCAAAGACAAATACCTTGGGACAAACATATTGAAAATATGCATTCACCAAAACTGCAGAACCAACCAAAATGGCGGGTAAAAACAAAATGGCGGCTCTTATCTGTGCTACATCGACGACGCGCAGCATTTGGAGAAAAATTTCCCATTATGATGTTAATAAGGTAGACCTATAGCAAACACATGGTTCACATGGTTTCTAGTTTGGTCATTGAGTAGAAAATAATCCACCAAGCTTTACATTTCAGTGATTGTACAAGTCAGCGAGTTCCTTATTTACAATCGACGGTCACCTTGACCGCAGGAGGGGTGACTACAGCTCCGAGGTCAATTAGGGGGGCTGGAAAAACACGGAGGATGGACAAGACCGGTAAATATTGAGATAAAGAATAGTGTATTTTTCATACTCGATGTCGACTATATGTTCGTATCCAACATCCCATATTCCCTAAAATGAATCGCAACTAATAGCCCGTTGTACTTAGGCAACTCCCTTGTTCATATCTAACATAAATGAATACAACTGTCTTGAAATTGCGCTGTTAAACACTTACAACAATTCAAAATATGTCTATTTGATTGTTCAATAACCTAGGCTCATGGATGTCTGCCATAATAATTTACCGGTCTAACGTTAGTATATGGCTAAAGCGAAGGAAAAATAGCACACTTTAGTAACGTTGTTTTACATTCAAATGCCTATAGGACATTAATCGAAAAGATTTTCTACATTTATCGACTCTGCAGCATTTCATGGATCTTAGGAAAGCTTACTTTTATAAACATAAGGAGGGTCCACATTGTCGTCTCAATGGAATACATGTTACATGGGCAACCGCTTAAACAGTACTGTAGCCGGTGATGTATGCGCCAACTTATTTGAACGCAAACATAAGATTTTTGCAGAATAGGTTTATTTCTCTGTTGTTATTTCATGTTTGATATCAGTATTTCCAAAACACATTTTTTTAGCTTTTTCTTTTGGGGGGGGGGGGGGGTTCAGTAGTAATAAAATTATGTTTATCACAGACAGTGACAACATGAGATACAATAGATTCATAATTACTCTAATCCACGTGATGTGATGATTTAGATATTCTACCGGAGATTACAGTGTTTTCTGCATATTTGATGAAAGAACAATGAGATTGCGATATAATAAACAACAGTGCTGATAATGACACTCTACGGGGACCCCTACAATTATTTCATATTTGTCAAATAAATCCTTTTACAATTTAATTTGCCTTGACCACCCTTTCATGAAATCAGCCAGCCAGTGCATAAACCAGGTATCTTTATCAAGGTATGTAAATCACGAAGTAACTTGTTAGGTAGTACAGTTTTGGAGCACTGGAAAAATCAAGAAAGATAACATTTAAATGTGCTTTTGGTGAACATGGTAATCAAATCTTTTGTATATAGTTAAAACCAATGCTGGCAAGATACATTGGAAGGTCTGAATTCATTAAGCGACGAAAGAGTTTTCACCTTTTCCAGGGGCTATGCAAATGACATTGGTTTAAACTTTAAAAATAAATATGAGTAAAAATTCCTGCTAGTTCATCAGAGCAAAACTTAAAAACTCAACCAAGGAACTTGGTCACAGCCCGATGAAACACCATTTCTCACTTTCTGAAATTTTCTCCTGACAACGTCTTCTTTGACAACAGGAGATTCGCCCAATCGATCAGGTATGTGTAGCATCGCGTCTTTTATTAATGCTGAATTGAATTGTCCGAAATGATCACTGAGGTTTATTTGAAAATATAAACTGTACCTTTCTTCTCAGGTTCGCGAATGGTCTTAACTAAGTCCCATAGGTTACTAGATTTCGAACTAATCACACTGAAGAGTTCACTTCTATTTTTGCGAATGGGTTTGTTGATTTCCTTCTGTATATGTTAGTTTTGTCCCTTGAATCAATTGGCATTTTCTTCTCCTGAAATAAAGCTTTTATCCTTTGATCTGTTGGAAACCGTGTCATTGTTTCAGATACGGATGTTACTCTCTTTGGTACACATAAATCGTTGACGAATTTAATATGTTCAGAGGTTACTTCAGTCAGTTTATCAAGATGTCCGAGCTATCTTTGAAGATGTCGAGTGGAACCCATCATATTTATTTAAATAATAATAATATTGAAGATTTATAAAGCGATAACGGTGCTCAAGGCGCATCACAACATTACTCTGGTCATCGATAACCTGTCAAACAAAGATACAAATTCCTCCACATGGCATCAGCTAAACAGCGCCCGACTGACACATTATATCACATGTCCCCTTTTACACATCTGGGGGAAGAGAGACAATGGAGATAAAATGCCTTGCCCAAGGACACAACATAAATGATCTGACCAGGACTCGAACCTGCAAGCCTTAGATCACAGGTTCACTGCATTAACCACTTGACCACGATGCCCTCACTCATATGCTCCTGCGGCAGGTCTCTCTCTGATTTCATCGTCCACGATGCTTTTCTGTTAATTTAGGCACAACAGTTATGCTGCAATGACCGACAGTAGTTATTGGCGGTGGCTGTATGACTTAATAACAGCTTCCTTTGACGAATGCACAGTCTAGCCTATAGAGTTAGATTGAGGGTATGCGAAGAAATCGACTTCGTGGTTGTATCCCATATCTTCAAGAGATTTGACGCAGTCTCTGTTGAAGTCCCCAAGTATATGCGACCTTGGATTCTCTCTCTGCAATCTGGTTAGTACGTTCCGTCACCCGATACTCATTGCTTGTACAGTAACTGCTGCTCATGTACCAGCTATGAGTATCGGCTGGTTCCGTAATTGTTTGTCGGCTGTTTTAAAATTTGTCAAAGGTCTCGCGGACACATAGCAACTAGTGTAATACTTATATATTTTACGAGGGCGAACTCGGGTGACAGTAGTTCAGTACACCCAAGGTACCGGTAGTTTATGTTTTTACATCTTAGTTACCTTAAATTTTCAAGTTTTATAACAGCTAATATGCCAAAAAAGATGTCGTCTGCAGATCGGTTGTTGTTGTCGCATATGAACACATAGTCGAAATGAACTTGTTCATTGTTTATTCTGATGTAGGCGGTTGGCTGATTTTGTTACTTTGTTAAGAAATTCTCTTCAATCTCTATTTCACGTTCTTGTTTGAACATAACTTGTTGTTGATTACTTCAACGCTGTTGTTCAATTTAAATTTGGTGACTAATACTACAGTTCATCCATGAGTTTGCGGGTTTTCGGTCATTTTATCATTTTATGGTATGCACGTCATGGTCAAAATGCTGTTTTTGGTTAAATGGCTTTTAACTTTCGACGAAATGATATCATTAGTCACGGAGGCTCAATCAAAGAACATTCCCACCTATTTTGTCCATCATTCTTGTCGTTACAGAGAATTTCTGGAACCGTTGTCCCAAAAACTTAGCCCTAATTTGAGTCTGGTATCTTACAAGGGTTTGACTGATTCAGCCATGTTGTCATTTTGGTATCGCGTAATGGCCAAACTACTGTTTTTTGGTTATTTGATCTTTAACCTTTGACCCTATGATACAACAAGATTAGCAACCAATTGCAAACCACCACAACAGTCCGAATCTCAAACAAAGAATTTAAGTGCCACTGTCTCCAAACCACCACGGTGCCGTTCGGCTACTCACTAGAAGCAAAACCCAAATTATTATGAAATAAACGAATTGATGCAACTTTCTGTTAATACTGCAAGCAATTTTCGAAACAATACAGAATTCAGTAGGTAGGATTGAGTACCCCTGGCACTCCAAAACCTATGCTCTATAGAATTTTTCTGCTACTCATTATTACTTCTGTGAGTATATGCACAGAGCTAGCTTTGCTCCAACTTGTAAAACCAACTATTCGTTGTTTCTCTCCCAATTCCTCAGTAAAGTTATTTTATTAATGCCTTTCGAGATCCAGCCGTTCACCAGAACGTTACAATCGAATTGTATCATTTGTAACTCACTACGGAACGTTCCGTTTTGTGATCACAAAATCCACATGGTTGCCTTATTTTGATAGTCATGTTACTTTCACAATATAATTTGTATAAAATATAGTTTGGGGATTTTTATTGTATCGTCACCTTTGTCATTTGCAGCTTACGTCCAAACATGGCAAACGTGAACCAAGCCGTGGGTCTCGAAGGGCCAGTCACTGAACAAGAGCTACGGGTTAGTAAATACAAATATAACTTTTGTTACTGGACCAAGTTTCCTGTTTAATCAGAATTTTAACGAGGTAATTTTCCTGACACAAATCAAGGTATTGACTTCAGCCAATGAACTAGTTTTACGACATAAATCGCTGTTTTCTTTTTTAACTGAATACATTTATCACTTGCTTATTATCGTTCTATTTAATTAAAGCTTCTGTCAGGGTTTCGTGAAAAATATATATAAATAATGTGATTTTGTGTGGTACTCAAATGTTTGTGTAACCTGTTGAACAATACTGTCGATCATACCAGTTAGCGACGATGCACTATTCGCCTTGGTACCTTACTACACACAAACAAGGCCCATGGATACATCTGCTACGGATTGTATAATAAGTTGTTATATATGTCATATATAGTTTTGACAAGAAATATATTTTTTAGCCCCATAAGTTGTGGCACTGATGTATAATTAGCTTCTTAGTAAGCTGATAAGACATGTAGTACTCCTCTATTTGGCTGTCAGTTGAGGTCGTCATGGAGACACACAACGAACTTTGATTCTTATGTTGCCAGGATATTGCCCCTATGATCGCCAATCACAGGAAGACTGTAGCCGCGAATCTCGGATTCAGAGACTATGAAATTGCTATAATTGAAGCAGATTGCGATAAAGCAGGACAGGGAGGTATCAGGGAAAAGGCCTTCCAGATGCTCCTCAAGTGGAAACAAAGCAATGGGGAAGAAGCCACGAAATGGATCTTAGGAAGAGCACTGGAAGGCGCGGGCTTACTGAATGTAGCGCAAGAACTAGTAGGAAATATCAGATGAAAAGAAGTCATCATGATTCTTCACATTTAACATAAACATTGTAACTTAAAAATTGCAATAATAATTGTGTAAAACTTTGAATCAATTTTCTTTTATATATTTTTTTATTGAGGCTGCGTGACGGGTTGGGGGGGGGGGGTGGTAGATCAAGACCTTTCGCACACAATTGTTTTGTACTTTATTACTCAAGCAATGGAACAAATGCTTTTAAGACAGCAAATAGGTATATCTTCACGTGATGCCGTATCCAAGCAAGTCAAATTTATGATAGAAATGAACTGAGATACGAGGGATTGGTGTATTCGAAATACATATATAGACCTCATTAATACTTTTATTTTTTGTTTCTTGTACACTCTAAATTTGATATCGATCTATCATTCCGGCTGATCATAGAATGTTTCTTCTAAGCGGTTTGTATACGTACATAGAGTAACATTTGCAGGTAGTTGTCTTCCACCTGACTATAGAAACCATTCTGCCACGTAATTGAAGTTAACATGCAAAGATTAATCAAAAAAGATCTACGTGTACTCTCTTGATTCCTTAAATAAAGAATGGGTTTGAACGAAAAACAATTAGTATTTAGATGTAACAGTCCAAGAAAATGGAATGATTTAAGGATGGTAACTTTTCTACAGCTGCTGCTAACCTCAAAATATTAACTTTAAAATATGATTTAATTCAAAAATGTTCCTCTAAGGTTAAGTTGATGATAACGTTGGCTTTTTAATGTGTGTGGAAAAATGTGTGGAAAATATACACGAAGAAGCAATATTTCGATATTTTGTCACTTTTATTCGGTGGGGCCATGTATCTAACCATGCAACTAAAAAACAGAGTTCAAGATCCAAATCAAGAGGACATTGGATATGAATAGTCACCGGACTTTATGCCCGCCTGTAAAGAAAAGAAAACAATTATGAGGAAAATAAAAACAACTTTACAATATTTACACATCCTATAGGAACATTATTATCATCACCTAAAAATAATTCCAAAAGGAATCATGCAATAAACATCATTATAACATATTAACAATTCAACGAGCAGGGGTGTTTATCCAATGTGCAGAACAATATTCACAGAACAAGTATAGTTGGGACAATAACGTAATTGGCGCGTCTATACAACCTACAAACACGTCTTAATACTAAACAAAATAATATTGACTATATACTGCTTTAACTACCAAACATATACTGCTTTAAGTTGCAACTTCTAAAGGGTAATACATATCTGACATGACATGTATGGTGCAATGACTTCAGACGATTGAAGTTGGTTAAAGAAAGGTAAATATTTCAACTATTAACATACTTATCCATTTAAGACTAAATCAGCAATCATAATGCTAATATATCTCTCTTAACAGCAAAAGACACAAGACTGCTGATAAAATGCATGCTTTTAAAAGCAAGAGAATATTAACTCAAAGTAGACATGAGTGTGACTTCAAAGCAATTAAGTATAACAAAGGTAGGCCTACACTTCAATTATAATACTAGTCGGCATTCCACTACCAATAGAACCCCTCAATATATAAAACTGGAATGAGTCTGACTGACGGTACATGGGTGCCGTCATTTTGAACTACAAATGACCGCTCTCTCCCAGAATGTTATTTCCCTCTCATGGAATACACTTTAAACAGTGAAACTACCCTTCAAAATAATCTTTAAATCAGTACATCCCTTTAAGTCAAGGCATTCATTTGTACTTAAGAAAGCCCATAAATTTTTATGAAGATTAATCACCAATAAAGTAGGATTAATGATAATTTATATCCCGTAGTATTTGTAACTGCATGTTATGCTAGACCAAGGCAACTCCCACGCAACCCAGTTTATGCTCCTGCACATGTGCATGAGTGTCTAAATGTAATGTTAACCAATCCTTAACCAGCTTCAATAACTCCTCAAAAACATCTTCATATAGACTAATAAACGACAAAGTACAATTGAATGACATTCAACACCATTTGTCCAGTTTATATTACACTTGAAACATATGTTATTCTAGACCATAAAAGTCTTATATTTTCACATTGAGGTTTGTATCGCTTCTTAAAACAGAACTAATGGTCTAATGTAATTTAGCCATTTTCATTGTTTTTTAGGGTAAGTTTTCAAGAATTAAAATTGGTGAAGAAATACAACTGGACTACTATATTTCGTAACAGAGTATATTAACATTAATTATTGCACTATGATCATCATTTAAACTTATATCCAATCAAAAAACATTTTGAGCTTAAAATTTTGGATTTCAAAATTGACTCTGACTCTGCTGCTTTTGGCAAAACCTTCCCTTGTCTTGGCATGTGACATAGGTATGTGACATCATTACCTAAACTCACAAAACGAAATGTAAAAAAGTGATGTGTAAGACAACTCAGGTAAAACTAGAACACATGTTAGGTAAACGGCAGCTAACTTAAGTTACATAACCTCTGATTTTCAACAGCTACTACCTAACTTGTTTATTAATCTCGTTTCTTACATAATGTAAGTAAAATAGAACCATCTTTGCGGTATCTTACACAACTAAGATATATACCCATTTTCACTACACTGGGAATCGGTATAATGCCTTACTTATTGAGTGATGTGAAAGTACCAGGGTCGCGTGGCTCATATCCACGATGCAGCGACAACCAGAGAAGTAGTATTTTACGATGACATTTTCATGGAAACAAGTGTCATATGTAGACCTACCCTACTGAGAATGATGCCAATGCTAACTACACCAAGCTCAGATGTGCTGATTTACACCATGTAGGCTATGGGGTGTGTTGATAAAGGTGTGTTGATGGTTGACACATTGTCTATAGTTACTTAACGTAAAAGGATTTTTTTTCGGTTTCAAGTTCAAATAAACAATAGTGCAGGAATATAAGCCAACAGAAATAACTTAGAAGCATTGAAGTGTGGAATGCTTTTGGAGAGTATGCTGCAGGTAGATATTAGAACGCAAAGTATTTGTACATATTTTGCTTCAACAGAAATTACAGTAAATCAAGGTAAAATGTAAATCAGGCCAATTAGAAAATCGACCTGGGCAATATACATCGATCCAAAACTTAGCGGGGGTGCGAAAAATTTAAAAAAAATAAACAAACAAGCTGTCAATTGATTAAAAGTTAAGTTTTGCTTAAAAAAATATTGTAGGCTTACAGTATATGCATAGATATTGTTGTGAAATAATGTTAGCACTTCACAGAAGTACAAAAATATAAGTAGCACCTCCATAAGGCACTATGGAGTGATATTGATGGAAGTGAATTTTGTTTGTAACTTCTTTCCAGGAGTTTATCATACAAACACCAGTTACCGACATGTCACGCAGATCGGACGGACAAAAAAACACACAGAAGTTGGGAGAGCATAGAAAACTGCCACAATTTTGATGAACATGATTCTGATGGTAATATTGGCATACACCAAGCTGATTCTGAACGGGAAGAATCTGATTGTTACCACATCAATGATGGTACATAAAGGTCAGCTGCAGTATTTATTGGAAATTTACATAATTCTTCAAATCCAACTTCTGCTATCCTCTCTACAATGCAAGAATGCATTGAACGTGTGAAAAGTTTCCTCAAGAAATGAAAGATTGTAGTTCAGGGTCTCCTTGAAAGCCCGAAGGAGTCCATTAGTAAGTTTGACCATATGCAGACCATTTACTTACAACAACAAAAATGATTGACAGTATTACATGTTGAGCAAATACTAGCCTAGGAAAAACCTTCGAAGTTCACGCTGACATATTCACAGGGAGAAGTCAACTGACCCAAGTTTCCACAAAACACGGCACTAACACCAAAATTGATCAGTTTAATATATTGTAAACACTGGAGTTGTGTTATACTGTACTTCATTCTTGTGTGAGGCTCACACTTAGCCTCCTGAACATTATACCTTAATGAAAGTTGACATGTACCATTGTGCAAGATCAGGAACTGTAATGAGGTCAAGCCCAAAGTCAAGACATTAAAGTAGCGTGCTGCGGTACTGAAAAATAAAATACTGGTAATACTATTTTCGTTTCTTAGAATGCAAGGTCCATTATCGCATAGCAGTGTCGTCGTAGTATATGGCACTGTATGGACCAACGCAAATGTGACATGATAGGCCTAGCCTGTAACGTTACCATATTGGGAAGATTGCGAAGTGCGCCGGGGATTTGGATGCTGAACTACAGAGTTGCACAATTTTAAGCGATACTGTTTGGTTGAAATGCTACAATCCACACGACTGCGAGCAAAGACAATATGTTGTTAGCTTCTATTGCAGAGGACATAAGAAAGTGCCAGCTACAGATCCGTTGGAAGATCGCATAAATTACTTGCGAACATTTGCTTAATCTACCAGCAGACACACCAAGGCTTAAATGTGTGAGTTATAGAAAGTCCCAGGAACCTGCCAAAAACCAAGTAAGTAAGAAGAAAAGAGCAGTCGCCCTATATTTGAAATAATAATTGCAAGCTTTTCTTTAAATAGTTTTTTTAGATAGAAAAGGAAAATGATATAAATACCTTCTCCGCATATCTTGTGTATTGTTTTCATACATGTATAGCTTTTCAATTCCTGTAATATTCATGTGTTGAAAATTGATATTTACAAGTGATTTGCTTTGGGTCATAGACCAAGGAGGTCACAAATTTCAGTAGGCTGATGAACAAAATTGTTGATTGATATTCTCTTTTGGACATGCCGATACACAGCCAGTTAACAATCCAGCTTTAGAAAGAGCTGTAGAAAATCATGTAACACAACATGTAATGCACTAGCCTCTCAATATATCGCAAATTGTATTGCCACTTTTGAAAATTGAAGATACGATTCAATATGTATATATTTGTGATCTCCGAATATTGAATACCAATACTGATTCTGACTGTCATTCTCATTACATGTTCCTAAGATATTTGGTGCACTGCGTGCACTATACAGTAATACCCAGACACAAGCTATGTACTCATTAAAAAGTGATTTCTAAAGCCTGCTAACGATCATTAGCTGATATTGACCACTTTCAGTCTTGTTTCAAATGGTAGAAATTTTAGATTTTGATATTTTCAGGAACAGAGTGTAACTATGTCTGCAGTCCCATAATTGAGCTCACTCTTACGACCAAAACCCATTTCATTTTCCTTTTGTTTTAGCGAAGTGTTGTGTGTTTGGGGTATTTTTAAACAGGACATGAGAAATCAGTCGAGAGGATTTAGAAGCTGAAAACAAAAACACACACTGGAAGACAATCCTGAGCAGTTCCAGCAGTATACTCTTGAAACAGCAGAATTGAAGCCACACTGGATAAATGATGGTGGTCAAAAAATGCAATAAATTTTAGCAGAATTTCCATACACGCTAAGTCGAGAAATGATGAGACTATCACATATTTAAATTTCAAGTACCAAGTTTCTGATTGCATATACAATATGTTAATAGATTTCGTCCCATGATTTGTGACTTGGGACTAATTTTATAATTTTTTACACTAAATGTACACAGCCATAACACTAGAAATCCATATTTGCTCCATATTGATAAATCATACATCAATATTTTCCATCGAACTCTTCTTTACACAGGCATATTTATTTAAAACAACCTTCAAGACAACCTTCAAGAACCAACCAACAACCAACAACAACCAACAATCAACAAATATATCAATATTTTCCGTTGAACTCTTCCTTACACAGGCATATTTATTTGAAACAACCTTCAAGACAACATTCAAGAACCAACCAACAACCAACAACCAACAATCAACAACTAACAATCAACAACCAACAATCAACAACCAACAATCAACACCAACAATCACAACCAACAACCTTCAAGACTCCATAGTAGATGATAAAACAATTTTATCTCTTAAACGATCACTAAACATGAGTTTATCGTGAATTATGGCTATGATTAGAGTTTGCTTTTTACCTTTCTTCTTCTTTCTTTCTTTATTTAATTGTTGTATTTTTGTAAAGGGGGACTGCCTGTAAAAGTTTCTTGCTTTCTCAGTCTCTCTTCATTTCTTTGACTTTCATTTCTCTATAAATCCCTCTTTTTTTATCGAGAAAGTAAAAATACACTCAAAGTCAATGCAAGGTCATTGGTTGCATGTAAATATGTATGGTATCGATTAATCACGTGTAAAAGAACTGACACCCCACAAATAGTCTGTAATATTAACTTTTGAGTGTACAACTCTCCACCATATAACTCCTGAACCATCGTCTCGTTCTATTCCCCAATCATTGTATCACCACATGACTGGATTTCACCAATCCACAAATTTGATTTCATTATGAGAGATATTGGCAATATTAATCTTAACTGAATTTGAATGTCAATCAAGAAAGGATATTATCTCCAGGTTACCTTTCTGGGCCCCTGTTTATTTGTTGTAAGGGAAGGATGGTATTACAAATATACTCACATGAAAGCAGAACAAATCCTTGAGCCATCTAGAGAATTTTGCTGATCGTTAGCATAATGTAGTTGCTTTTGGCATTATATCGCCTTTTTTTCTGTTTAAATGAGAGGACGCATTGAAGTACCAGTAGTTTCCTTTCATATTTCCTTTAAATGTTTAGCAATTTTGTTGGTGTTTCTATTGTCTAAATATACTGAGAAAGATTTTGATGTCCTTTATTCATCACGGGAAATATCTTATACTCAGAGTGGATACTTTTGAGCAGTGGTTTTCGAAGTGGGTTCTTCTTGATAAAGAACAAGAAATCCAAGGCAAAAGCAATGAGGATTCCTGCAGGTAAATGAAAATGCTGTTACCTAGTGTGCATGATTAGTTAGCATGATTTTTATTAATGTCGTTCCTTTTTTATCTCAAGAGATGACGTTGCTAGTTTGGGTGTTGGAAATTGGTACAAGGTATGAATATTATAGGTCTAAACAGTCTCTTAATTAGTTTAACAAACAACAATATCGTATGTCTGTGCAAACTGGTAAAATGTAACCCCTCCATTGGCTGGTTCCATTTCAGTGCATATATCTAATGTAATGGGATGGAATATTGAAGTAACACTTCATGTTAAATAAATATGAATATATTGCTTTTAAGTTTTCGTTTGATCATATTGAATAAACCTCCACAAATGACAAATTGGTCCAGGACCTGTCAGTAAATGGGAAGGTATGTGTTTCCCTGCACAATGCACATAACCTTTCATGTTTAATCAACATTATAACTCCCCCATAAAACGTAACCTCCAATATACTCCAATCAAGAGGAAGCTAAATTGCATTTGTGTCTGGCTGAAGGGGGACGGGGGGGGGGGGTTGAAAATATGGGCAGATTGTATCCGTACATCTACATTGGCTACCATAGACTGTACCTCACTATAATTTAATTTATACTCTAGGAGAGCACCCATTTGGACCATTACCTGGCAAACATATACATTCATCGTGCACAGCTCTGCGTTCTTTTCACGGATCCCGCCACAACAAGCTTTCGTGATAATTTAACAAAAGGTGATAAGTCAAACATGTCTGCTGATGTTCGTTTCACGGAAATATCTATCTTTACCCTGGAATGTCAAAATTAGGTCATAAGTGCGTGGGAAATTGTTACAAAGTGTGGTATATGACATGCCTGGCCAAATGCACAACGATAAGGGAATTTACAGCTTTGTGAAGTCACTGGTGCGAAAACAGAGTGATATGTTAAGTTTTTGTTACTTCAGTTCAGTAAAGTAAAGTTCAGTTGAACCCCATTACATTTAAGATGAAGGCATTATGTCTGGGCGTTTGTGTCAAGGCAGACTATGTCTTTAACCAGGAATATCGAAATCAGTGCATAGGTGCATGAGAAGTCTTGCAAAGTGTAGTATATGACATGCCTGGCCAAATAAAATGCACAAGAATAAGGGAGTGTAGAGCATTCTGCGCTTGTGAGGTCACTGGTGTGAAAACAGTGCATGTAATATAAAAAGTTAAGATCAAGTTGTCCACTAAAGGTTGATGTCACTGGATGTCACAGTTATAGGAACCATACTTCCATCAAATGATTAACATGTTCCATTTAATGATTTTAACTTTGTTCTTTTCATTGATATTCCAACATGCACTTAAATTCTCCTAGTATTTTCACCTATTGCATTGTTAAGGGTTTCTGAAATTGATCACATGTTGTATTTATAGTTGTTTTAATGACATGCAGGCTCCTTTAATCAAATGTGTGTTTGTGGATTGTAAATATCAGCATGTTCACATTCATTATCTTTCCATTATTTAATTTTTTTTGGAAAGCTTTAATGTTGTTATTGAATGTTTGCTGCACAACCAAAGTATCTGATACATGATCATAACTTTATTTTTTGGCAATGACTTTAAAAGCTCCTTTGTTCTTGGGATTATCCACTAAAACAACAAATTGTGATGCTATAGACGGGATATGTCATTGAAAATGTCCATATTTTAGCTCTGAACATCAGCCCAGCAGATAGAAGTTGCGAAAATACCAAGGCAGTTAATTTTCTTTGATTTATACCCGAGCTGTAGCTCATGATTATGGCTCTGTGCAAAACATATTTTAACTTACAGATTGCTTCATGGTAGAAACATGCCCCTCATGTAGTTATATTTCCATATGTGGTATTCATAATTATAATGATATTCCTACATTAGGGAATTCCTCTGGTGTATTTCAGCTAAATATGTAATACTTTTCAGAACAACATCTTCAAAGGAATATCTTACAATGCTGTATCAAAAACCTGAATGACTATATTTTCACTTGGTTGATTCTTAATAAATGTCTGATCTCAGCAAATAAAAGACATTCTTTTCTGATATCTTTATTTTTCAGTGTGTTAAGTGTCAGATTTTAATGGGAAACAAACTGTGCAATAAATACCTAAATAATGAATCAAATCGTTTACATCTATGTTGTGTAAATGCTCCTTAACCGTACATTAGGTATCTTTTGCACTTTATTTAGGTAGAAGAAATACTTCATTCGGAGTGACTTACATTTTACAGAAATTGTGTATCAACCACTACACAAGATTAATGTAAATTTCTACCCCAATTACATGTAAACGTTGACATATCCGTGGTTAGGTAAATTCAAGTTACTAAGAGGTTTTGAAGTTTTTTTTTTTACTTTAAGGTTAAGTAAACTTAACCTTTGTTTTCTGAGTGTATCTCACTTTTTACCAAATTTACGGTTAGATTTTCTTTTGTCGTTCAAAGAACGCTCGCGTTCCCTCTATGTGGGTTTGCCAGTCAATTGAATAAATTATGACGTCATCGATATACGTCCTACAACCGTTCTGACCGTCAAACCTTTGTTTATAAAACGTGTAAACGTACTGGGTGCATATTTTGTTTAGGCAAAAGGCATAACATTACAAGACCAAACACGATCAGGTGTTACAAATTAAGATATCTCTTTAGCTCTGAGTTATTAATGCCACTTGCCCATTTTAATTTAATACGCCATTTTTACTGACATATTTGACATTGCCAGTGCGATAGATATAATCGTCTAGACGAGGAGTCGGATGTGACTCCGTTACTGTTACTCTATTAACTTTTCTATATAGCAAGTACACTTCCTTTGAGACCCGTCTCCTTTATGAAACAACAGAATAGGTAATCCGCAGGGGCTCTGACTGCTTGAAATTATATCTTTTTCTAACATGTACTTTATTTCGTTCCTAACGATTTCTAACTTTGCCGAATGAAGTCTGTAAAGGTGCTGCTTAATCAACTAATCTAATCTTATTCCACTAAGACATCGAAATCCTCAATTCCAACTGAACAATGTATGGAATATAACGGTTTGTGTCGTCTACATTGTCGACTCTATCTCAGTGACATTATGTACGGCAGATGGGGTTTCAGTAAGTTGGCCGTTGCAATCCATGATATGGTTTTAACCTATTGATATATGAAAAAGTCGTGAAGTCTTACGATGGCCAGGGATTTTAACCACATTTAGTTCAGTTTTCTTTAATCGGGCCCGCAATGGCTCACCATATATTTAGAGTAACACGAACTCCACTGCTTAAAACACAATTTCTCTTGCATTTCCATCAAACAAACGTTTCATTTGAGTTAAAATTTGAATTAGGTTTGCCTTAGCTAAGGCAAGCAATTTTTACATTGTTTCATTCAAGTCTGAAATATAGGCTAATACCTTGGGATTGGATCGTTGCTCTGAAAGCCAACTTTCCTTTACCACTATCAGTGGGCCACGAATTTCACTACAGTTTATCAGTTCAACTGGGTAAATAAGGTATACGTTTAGAGTTTCACGTGTACCAATACATTCAGAACCCATGTGAATACTTTACTTGCACAATTCTAGGCTTGGTCATGTTGGACCTCTTTCGGCAGGCCGAACTTGACAAAAAAGTTATTAATGCATCTGATACAGACTTTTCTGCAATATGTTTGAGAGGTAAATCCTCTGGGTAGCTCGTAGCTTCATCCATAATAGTAAACAGATACAAATAACCAGTCTTGGTCTTGGGCAAAGGTCCAACACAATTAATTATGATTTTCTCAAAAGGCTGGCCTACAGCAGGTAAAGGAATAAGCAGAGCAGGTTTAATTTTCTGATGAAGTCTGCCCAATATTTGGCACGTGTGAAAGCTCCTTCAATATTCTCCTACATATCTGTGTAACTTACGCTAAAAACTGTGCTGTCAATGAAATGTTATGTTAATGAAATGGAGGTAAACGACAAAGGCAAATGAATATATATAACTGAAAACGTAATGAGAAGGAAAATCCAGAACAGTAAAAAAACTTACAGCCTCCACTGGGATTCGAACCCGGGACTCCCGCTTTATATGCGGACACCCTAACCACTAGGCTATGGGCGCTGATTGTATTTCAAGAGGTTCGAAACCGGTAAGGAAGGTCGTAATTCCACTGTAGGCGTTAGTCACCTGTATCAAACTTTTTACATCGAACGTTTACATAAAGTCTGTACAAAGTATCTCTTTCGAGATCCGGCTTTAGGAATCACAAATGATTTTCGAGTTGGTTAGCATCATGTTTGATCTCTAAAGTAGGACAAATATGTCACCAAAAACAGAACTAGTATTGTTCGATACAAGTGGCAAACGCCTACAGTGGAAATTCGACCTTCCTTACCGGTTTCGAACCTCTGGACATACAATCAGCGTCCATCATAATCATTGTGATGAGTGGTTTGTTTCAGCGAAGTTAGAAGAAAAAGTAGAAATGAAAGTTAATTGTTGTCGAGATAAGTAAATATATAAACTAAGCATCCTGGTGAAATTTGCATGTTATTACTACATTGTCTGTTCGAGATTATGATTGTTGAAATTATCAGAGTTTGTACCGTAAGTGGACTTGAAGCAAACAGGTGTGATTGCACGCTGATAGGAATTTTTTTTTCTATTATTAATTTTATCTTTATTGTTTTGATTTGGATTGGATACTGTTCAAATTTTACTTCAGTGGATGTGATTGTATCAATACCACTTATCAATATGTACAGTGTATTCATATGTTAATTCATCCCAATTTTGAAGAGCAAAGCAAGCTGTGTTTACATTACAGCACAGTACAGTACAGTGAACTCCAATGGACTTGCGGGACCCCGAGATGTAAACATTTGATAGGTGATACACGGTGTAGAATTACCTAGTAACTTTACACTAAAATCAAACCAAACAAAAAATCGAAAAGCCATTGGATATTCCTATTGAAGGAGCAGAAAAGGTGCGTCGAGCAGTTGCTTCACTAATTCTGGTTCACATGGTTAAGGAAGAGACGGCGGTACTACATCCCTGCCCCCCACCAAGTTACATCTTCCCATCAATATTCAGTTCAGTGCCTTGAGGAGAGTGAGGTGGGCAACAAGTTTGGTAACAATCATCCACAAAATGTCGATTGCATGCGTTATCTCATTCCTAGTACATATGCTTACTTCAAGCCCAATAAGTGAAAAAAAGTTTCCCAGCTTAGAGTTCAAGTTATTCAATTCTATTGCGATTTGCATATCTGGAAATACACTATCTCTCTCTCTCTGTAGAGATAGTGTAAGCAGATAAATATATAAAACCAAGGGCGTAGGAACCGGGGGGGGGGGGGGGGGGCGCGCCAGCCCCCCAGTGAAAAATATGGAGGAGCGGAAATATCATTCCGCCTCCCCCCCCCCCCCGCTTCGCAAGTCAGAAAACCCCTTTTTCATTTCCAAATGAGAAAAAATCTCATTTGGAGAACCAAATTGCATCTAAGGCCAGGTGAAAATGCAAAATTATTTACAAAATGGAGTGGGTGTGGAAGTATGTGCTATATTGCACCAAATTGCATCTGAGGCCACCTGGAAATGTAAAATATTCCAAAGGGTAGGGGGACACCCCCTCCCCTTAGACCCCTCCCCCGGGCCGGCTATCAGTCTTCAGCCCCCCCCCCCACTCAAAAGTACCTTCCTACGCCACTGTATAAAACTAACGTGGGTAGGTGCATTTTTTTGAGGGAAACTTTCTAAACCTAACGTTAAAAATGGAAGAGTACAGGCCCTGCAAAAGTGTTAAAAAAATCCTTAACTTGAGAGAGCTATCGCCAACAGGTAGCTAGACAGTGAGTAGTAAGTTATTCAAAAACGTGTTTGTCTGATATTTTTATTTGGTCGCCTAGCAACCAGTCACAGCAAATATTTCTTGGGAAATGTACGTATATATGCGATATCTCGCTTCTCTTAACTTTTCCGCTGATATAAAGTTCACATTGTGTTAATTTTTCATCAGCCCAGTAACTATACACTGTATGGTTCCATGCACTTTTTTAAAACCAAACTGGGGCTCAAAAGAATTAAATGGTAACCATGTTCTTCTCTTCATACTATAGAGATGAAAAGAGCAAACTGATGACAAATTTAAAAGAGTTTGAGTGAGTAAGCTGATGAAACAGTTAATCTCGTCCCACTACAGATGAAGAAGACTCTTCGAAATTATATTTCTGTTGTTACTGTTGAAATTACAGAGTTAAAAGATGCAGTGATAAATAGGGGGCTATACTATGTACGCTGTACAGACTTCGGCTATATTTTCAAGGTAATCAGTACTGCCCTCAGATATATTTCGTGGCCGGTTTCATACATTTCCTAACGATAGTACAGTGCAATACTAGCCTACACAATACTATAATGGCTAGGGTGAATGTACTAAGTAACATAAGAGAATTGATGACAGACTTTTCTATTGATTCACGGGTGGTGAACAAACTGAAAGAATACTCAT
>KN883142.1:110953-141848 GCA_000934455.1 Apostichopus parvimensis | reverse complement strand
ATTCATCTATTCATATTTCTATTCTTATTTCTAAATTCATATTCATATTTCTTAATTCATATTTAGACTTTTAGTGTTCAGTCTTGTCAATGAATGATCTAGATAACGACACAGTAAAATAGTTTTAGGAGGAGGTAGTCTTCAACTTAAGTTATTATGAGTATTCCAACTAATGCTATAACAAGTGGCTTGACTAATTTAGTTATTAACAATTTATGATAACGAAACACAAATGAGATCAAAACACCTGTAGTTGCTTCAGGAGCTTCCTTGAAATCGAAACAAAGGCAGAGAAAGAGGACATGCCTAGATGAAGACCGTAAAGTAAATAATCTTTATTTACAATTCATCGCATCTCACACAGCACTGAAGTAATTAGAGTCATTGTTTCCACCCTGATGCCAGTCATTCATTCCCAAGCTGCCTTGGTGTCTAACCAAGAATCTTTATGCTGTAAATGTCAGAGTTTTCAATGATGTTCTTATTCAATTTTAAAATCTATTATCGAGATACTTTGAAGGGACCATAAATAAATGTGCTGATTTCATCTTCATGTGAGAGCAGGTCCTAGCAGTAGGGAGGTGTCTGCATCCTTCTGCTTGTCCATGTTAGCCACTGCTGCTATCTTCACAACCTCAGTGTTTCGCTATGGAGCTTTTGCAGGTAGAAATTCTAATCCCTGTAAAAAAAAAGAAATACTATTCTCAACGACAACATGAAAGAAGAAACACTGTCTGCATTGAGAATCTGTGAAGAGAAATGTTGAAGTGATAAATTGTGAAATAAGCTCCATTTGTAACATAATCTACTATGCATGCAATTTTCAGCTTGACGAAGATCATCAATAAACTTCAGTGGATGGTCCTCATATATTGCAATCCACTAGACATGATCCCATCAGTGAAGATATGATCCCATCACTGAAGATATGATCCCACCAGTGAAGAAATGATCCCATCAGTGAAGCTAGGATCCCATCAGTGAAGCTATGATCCCAACAGTGAAGATATGATCCCATCGGTGAAGACAACTCTTCACGTGATGAGGAATAATTACAGAACACAATCAAACCATCAAGGAAGTACAATAACCATATGGTGAGGCCTTGACATTCATACACTTCCTGATTATACAGGGCGATCAACAAGAGGGAAATTTCCAGCACATACTGCTTGTAAATGTTGTATAATATACTTCATGTAGCTATAGTGAAAACAACTGAAAGCATGGGGCTTCAAGGCCTTAGATCATCCCACCGAATGGCAATAACATTCAGACGTACTTCTGTCGTTTAGCATTTAATATGTGTGTATAAGTACTACTTGCTCTCACTCCATTCTCAGTATATACAACGTTATAAACTAAACTAGCTATTATAGAACATTGACATGCACTCATACTTTCCCTGTTTTTTGGAAACTGGGATTGTCAACACAAAAATTTCACAAATTGGCTTCAAGGGCATCTGCCTTGCTCAGTTGAATCAAATTAATGATTAAGTGACAGTTCACATAATAGATTGACTTCCTGCAGATACTCCAGGCACCAATCAAATCTTTATATATTGAGAATGTAAACAGTTGTCTATTGCAATCAGTTTGGTTGCATTTCATTTCACAGAATTATCTGTAAAATCCCTACCAATTCTTTAATAAGTTATTTTGGAGATTTTGATGGTAACTCGCTCATCACCGCCATATATATCTATATATATTGAGTACTGGATATAGGTTTAATACAGAACTGTTCCCAAATCATTGACTTTACCTGATAAGGATCTACCACACCTTGGACTATATTCGTTTACAACATGTTATATCATCTTCAATACAGTAAGGCTACTATACAGCTTAAAACACAAACCTTGACATTGTAATATTTGCCAGATAGTTTTTCATCTCGCTTCTTCAAGTGCCAGTCAAATGAGGACTTAATTTCTCTTTGTAACTGCAAAATGAAACAGAACCGTTTAAACAGGAAAATAGGACAACATTTATAAATGACAAGCTGTTTTCACCTCAATTCAAATTTATATTCTCACATGTACAGGAAATAATTTAACGTTCATAATTTTTTTGTAGAATTTTTTTCTCTCATTGTATATTTACAGTTCCTGTGTAGAAAACTGCTAAACATCTTTACACTTGTTACGCAACTTGACTATTTTATTAGCATATTGCAATGCGATACAACATAGATTATTCCTGATGTACAGAAAAGTCAATACAGGTGTTTGGTCTACAAACTTAAAATAAGTACATATGATGGACACTATCATATCTCTTCATAACTTCAAACAGAAACAGCATCGTTAAATGAACTGTCTTACAGGGCAAACATGTGAAATGAGGATTTAACTACTCTTGGAATTGAACAATAGCTGGATGGAAACAGGATAGCAAAAATTCAATATCACTGCTACCACAGAATACTTTTGTGCCAAAAATTTGGCATAGCAGTTTCAAGGCTACAAACTTAAAAAATACTTATGGTTTCTGTGTAGAAAAAGTGCTAAACATCTTTGCACTTATATAGCAATTTGCCCATTTTGCATAGATTTAGCCCAAATTCGCAGTGTTCCGAATTTCGCAATACTGACTATACTAGGCCTAGTATAGTCATTATTGCGAATTTCGGAACACTGCGAATTTCGGACACCCCTAAGAAATGCACGATTTCACCATGACAACCTACAGGAAGAGCCAAATTTCATCAAAAAGTACGAAGCTACAGTTATTTTCTCTCCAAAATGACCCGTGTGCAAGTTAATACTTACATATTTGTCAATAAAATGACAGAGATCTATGAAGTCTGTTATAATTACTGAAAGAGCAACTGCGCCACCAATTTTATCACCAGCGCCACACTGTGGGACTGTATGTCCGAATTTCGCAATACTCTAGCAAAGAAATACCAGTTCCACAATCACAAGAATCTTCTTGGAATACAACGTGAAAAGTCAGTTTGCAGGAAAGAAAGTTTGGCCGTGTATCGTAATATAACACACTTCTCCAACCATATCAAGTATATTTTCAGGTGATTTATACCAGAAGATATAGTTTTGGGGTGTTTTAAGGCTTAGGTGTCCGGAATTCAAAGTATCCATGCTAGTAGCAGAATTCACAAAAAGCCATTTCACAAGGGAGTCTGACATGACAACTTAGAGGCTTGGGTGCTAGTCATAAAGGATGTTTCATAGCAATGAAGCCTGTTTTCTTTAAACAGAAATCTGTGCAATTACTAATACTAGTAGAGTTAAATAATTTGTTGCTAGGCCTAGGCTATTATCGAACATTGCCTAGAACTAGTCGAACTTCGAAGTAGGTTCGGTTTGCTTCAAACCAATTCTTTTATAAGAAATGCTGTAAATGGGCTAGATGCGTCCAGCGAGAGCTCGTGCCTGGGCCTAGCCATTATTTGATTTTCTGACATGGCCAGGCCTCCTTTGTGGTGGTCCTAAGTGAGCCGCCTAATCTAGCCTAGCTTAAGCCTTAATCCGCTTCAGACATGTCTATGGAAAACATCTCATAACGCTAGGCTACACTACAGTAGAATAAGCCTAACGTAGGATAACCCCATACCTTGCCTCCGTTTCGGAACTTCTGAAAAAAGTAATTCATGCTCCCAGAAACGGTAATCAACCCAACCATCAAACCAATTCCCGGGAGGATCTCAACCCACATCTTAACTTTGCTTTTAGAGGTGCTTTTTAGCCAGGACTCTTGCTGTACTGTCTGAGATTGCCTAGTAAAGTACACGACTGTTGCTGTACTATGGATACCCTAGTAGTATGGTAATTGGTATAGTAAACTGTGCTATATAATGAATGTGGTGCAAATTGCAAGGCGAAAATAACAAATGTGGCGCTATATAAAATTCCGAAGGAGCTGTATTATATTCTAGGTGGCAAACGATTTGGTGGCAGTCATGTCAGCTCCCTCAGTAATATCATTGGGACGAAGCATGGGAATAGCTCGACTTCTTTCTTTAGGGGACTCAGTTCTTTTCTAGGCGGTACGACAGAACTTATTTAACAAAAGGTCATTCATCTGACAATGTTCTCTTTTGGTTGGGGCTGGGGGCAGCCAAATGTCTGAAGGTTAGGTCAACCGTGGGGGGAACCATATTTTTTTTGTTATAGAGGACACTGATTAACGTTCTGGGGAGGGAGTTCCCCTTCCCTTTGAAGAAATTTTGAAGGGTGTCTACATGCAAAATAGTGCCATATTTGTTGCATTATACAGTGGTTCCTGCACCTTGGTGGCATGGGGTTATCACGTAGAACTGATACTTTCACACGGGAATGAGCAAAGCCTGGCAGAAACTTTCTGTAGTATTTCCATGGCTTTTAAGTTCAATTAAAATATTTCTTATAATTATTCATCCCCAACTAATCAAAAAGGATTTTCTGCAAATATTGACCTCTGTCTTGAGACAATTCCTTATAATCTTGCTTGATAAGAGCCAGATATGGTCAATATTTATTTACAGAGAAATATCAATTGAAGTTAGTGTTGTTTATGGCTGATCAAGGTAACATTTTGTAAAATCAGTTTAATCAACCATTTTCACTGAATTTATTTGATACATCGAAAATCTTATATTCCCATAGCTGAAAAACATCGGTCTGCAATTCCCAGCTGGCATTTTATTTCAGTAATTTTCATAATATTTAGTTCAATATTTTATTTTTATGAGTACGATGTGAAATTTAAATAGCAAAGATCATGACCGATTACAAAATACTGCACAAATTGGTACCCTATGTGACTGAATACTACACATGGACTTCGAATGTTTTCATGTAAAAGCACTCCTGGAAACTGATAAAAACATAGTTATAATTACCTGCCACGTACGTACCGGAAAATGAATATGTTGAAGAATAATGATACAAGTAGTAGAAAACGATCAAACATGCAGCTGCATTTTTTTTAATATTCTTCATTTACCTGCAGGAAGGATTGAGAGAACACATTATCTCTGGCCAAGTATTAAAGGGTGTGAAGACTCTCGCAAAAAGAAACGTCTAATGTCGGTAGTTTGACCTAGTTTCGAATGAGGTGTAACAGAAGTGTTAGACACCACCATCGATCCCAGAAAATACACACACAGCTTGCTACCGTCGGTAATTAGACAATAGTGTACAGTCAGTACATACAGCTGCGGTTGATACCCACAGCATAGGGTACAAATGATACTGCGATGGACATCTCAGGTCCAGCTAAAGATAACAAGGTATCACGTTTCATTACTGTCAGCATTTTGTAGTGACAAGAGAAATGCTTCACTTGCAAGCAACGGAAAGTTAACTTTTTGTTGGGGCGAGTCTTCAATGCCTTATTAAACAATTCTCATATCCTCATGTCTACAACATTTAACTCAATCCACCTTTAATAATGTGTCAAAGAACGGATATGAGTTTCAAATTAAATGGGTGCCATGAGGCAGCAGCGGCTGTTTATAAACTGTTGCAGTCTGACATAACCTTAATTATCGGCCTCGGTAGAAAGACAAATTAGATCGATAACTTGACTAAAAAGACCAAACATTTTCAGTAATATCAGTGCCTACCGCATCAGCAAGAAAGCATAGCGATGAAATGACCCAACATTTGCTAACCCTTGTGATTAATCATGCATGAAAATGCCTGTGTATACATCAGTTCACTACACTTTCTTTCGCTGAATAATTCTGTTCAAAACATATGAAACATCTTAGCTCTTAGCAATCAGTGGCATAGCCAGAGGGGGGGGGGGAGTGGGGGAGGGGGAGTTGAACTCCACACAGAAATTTTCGGGGAAGAAAAGGGAAGGTGAGCAAAAACAAAATACTGCACAAATGTAAAGTCGTACAAATTGCCAAAGATTCTGAGTTGTTCTACACAAATTTAGTTAAAATGATGGAAATGTTAGCACCATGTCGCATTTTGACGCCTCGTCAAAACAAAAAGTGGGGGGGGGTGGGTGGAGGTGAAAACCTCTC
The DNA here is from genome assembly GCA_000934455.1 of Apostichopus parvimensis. NCBI lineage: Eukaryota > Metazoa > Echinodermata > Holothuroidea > Aspidochirotida > Stichopodidae > Apostichopus > Apostichopus parvimensis. The sequence goes on along the minus strand of KN883142.1, from coordinate 135,863 downwards.
CCCTCAGAACCTTCTCCCAATGGATGTAAGCCAAATTTTGTACTCTCCTTGCTAAAATTTGAAAAATTGATGCAGAGGGCCGAGCAGGGGTACAACCATGTAAACTTATTGTGGATTTACCCCCCCCCCCACCCCATAAGGATACAGAAACACCCCTCCTCCTCTGGACAACATAACATCTTAGCCTCTTACTGTCATATCATTACAAGTCATCGATACAGGTATTAAATAAACCTTAATTCCCAGACACTTGGCTACAAACAGTTGGCTTTGCCCCCTCACACCACGAAGGCTGGTTGGCTAGCAATCATGTAACATACAGAGAATTCAATTCCATTCCCACAAAACTAATGACATAGAGTGTTTAAAGTCTGTTGTTGCCAGAATAAATCGTCAATATCACATTTACTTTTGAGGGTGTGAAGACTCGCGCACAAAGAAACGTCTCATGCTGGTAATCTGACCTAGTTTTGAATGAGGTGTAACAGAAGTGTTAGACACCACCATCGATCCCAGAAAATTCACACACAGCTTGCTACCGTCGGTAATTAGACACTAGTGTACAGTCAATATACAACAACGGTCAATACCCACAACACAGTGTACATAGCGGCAGCGATGGACATCTCAGGTCTAGGTAAAAGATAACAAGGTATCACGTTTCATTACTGTCTGCATTTTGTAGTAGAAGAAAACTTCACTCACAAGCAACGGAAAGTTAACTTTTTCAGAGCGCGGCACGCGGTTTGGGGCGAGTCTTCAATCCCTTAAAGACAAAATAAATTGTCACTTTTTCAAATTTCGAGGCAGGTTTCTCTAGTAACTAAGCTTACTTGTTTTACCTACCTACAAAATGGTAGGACAGTATTCTTTACACCAATGGAAAAACTGGACAAAATGATCTCTCTTTCCTAGTCAATAAATTATGTTTCAATAATTTGTTACATGAAATAATCATAATATAAATATAACTGTTAGAATCATTATTTGCTATCAAAAAGGTGTCATACAATGTAACCATTTCAAAATACATTTCAAAATATAATTTCTAATTTCAGCGATCGCCGATCGTTGAAAAGGAACCAAATCTGAACTGAGCTATGACAATAAATCTTATTAGCAGTGATATCAACCAAATTTCTAACAAGGAGAGAAAACAAAACTTTGGATTTTCATAACATGCATATCATAACTTTTCATAACTTGCACAAAACTTCAAATTATGATACTTTTGCCTGTTACATTGAAAGTGGCTCACTGTTTGGAGTTGTAGGGGAATCGGTGCATCTCCTTTTTTATTTTTAAAACCGTCACAAAACAAATTGAACCAAACATGCTACTGAAAATATAATTTTAAAAAATAACCTTGATTTTGAAGCAACAATTACACAGTGTATGTCACTGTAGCAAAATCTTCACCATCTCATAAATAAAGTTAACCATATAAAGATATATGTACAAGACCAAATATAAAACCAAATAATTAAAATACACATCTTATGTATATAAATAGAAAAAAAATCCTGGATAAGTTTTCCTGATGATATCAGCCACTACATGAATTCTTTTAACCATTACATTTGTTAAGCTGCCATGGAAATATGAACAGAAATTTTTACATTACATTCTGCCAATAACATTTTGCTAACAAATGACAAGTTATCCACTTCATATGTTTCGAGTCAATTCAATGTTTGCTAATATTTCCATTTACACTAAACGTTAATGAACAGCCATGTTGTACAAGACTAAGCTGTTGGTTTCTCATATTATTGCCACAGCAGGTTTTGGAAAATGTGTATGATCTGCCAAAAATGACCACAAACTACCAGCCCGGATTTTTAGCTTACTCTGCACGAAAGAATTGTTATCATCATTCAAACGTAATTACTTGTTAATTGTACCTTGTGATATAAGTAGAATAACTGCTCCATAGTATGGCATACCCAATAGCATGCTTCATAGAAAGCTCCATAGAATTTCCACTAAACACTACATAGGGAGAGGGTGAACTAGCACAGATGCATTACTGGTCATTTCAGTACTTATTTGGATGGCAGAAAATGTTTAACTGTTGAAATTTAATTAGATATTTTCCACACATTTCCAAAACATTTAAGTGATTCAATTTTTAATGTAAGGTTTTTTACTGTGAAAGAATGAAAAAAAAAAATCCAATTTCTTGGTGAAATTTTAAAATGCAAACTGAAACAATTTCTATTTTATTGAAAGCTGCAAACGTCTTACAATGTGTACCGCACCGTTGAGAACTGTGCCTACATCAATGCCAGAGATGCATGACCTCCCAATTAAAGAGAGTTTTATAACCACTACAAGAGAATCACGTTTACTAACATGTGTCATCTCTGGATTAATAGCTTTTCTAGTCAAATAATTTCTAGATATTTTTAGGATTTTTCATCATTATTCATATTTCACATAGAAAAAACTCTACTATTGCAATCACAAAATTCTTTCGCAGAATTCGAATTGTAATCTTTATCCAAATGTCTATAAAAAACAGACTAGTTTTAAATATATACATAGCAACCTCAGAGTAATATGAGAACTTGAATGAACAGTCAAATATTGGCCGAACATAACCACCGAACAAAAACGTCTGCCTAACTTATTATTGGTTGTGCTGTTAGATAACACCAAGGTGATCATTTGTGCGGTCTGCAGTCACAAAGGAGAAAAAAATAATAATTTAACTGTAGTCCTTGACTGATAAAGCTTTAGTTTTTTTTATATTCTTTTGCTACTTAATCTTCCAAACCAACTGCTTTGCAAAACTAATCTGCAATAAATACTTTACATGGGTGCTGTTGTGTTCTATAAGCGAGGGGCCAATTCTGTGACAAGAGAGAGGAAGCTTAGCTTTCTGATTTTTCTTCGTAAGGCACACTCAACATCAGAACAAACGAGGATCCAGAACTTTGACTTCTTCAAGGCATCGGTCGTTGAAGGTTCTCAGCTGACACTGACAGTAACCTTGGAAGATGTCCTACTCTTCTTGGAATCTGGAATTAGAACAAAATGCCTCTATTAGTTGTCTTTCATTGATGGAATACTGTCAGAGTCATGTACTATTTTTCCATCGTCCTTATTATCGAGAAAACCATCAGTTTACTATCAATGGTTTATAGAAGAAAATGACACGAAAGACATCACATGAATATTGGGTTTCAGCTAGTCTGGAAAAGTCTTCCCGTACATTTGAAAAATAAGCCCTTGGCCTACAGTCTAAGTGTATGTAAAAAAACCTTTGAAATTGATAGTTTGGGTATAAAAAAATAAGACGACAAAAAATGTGGGAAAGGTGCTTTGTTGTTGTGATGAAAAAATATTCTGCTTATGTTTATGTGACTTGAAAGACACAAGGGGATACATGTATGCTGTATTATTATTAATGGTTGCATTTCAGGGCTGGAGAAACCATCACCCAGATAAAGGTGGCATAGACAATACATGGTCTACTGTGCTAGTGTTACTGTTGCTTACAGACCTCTCTGATTTGGACCTAGCATATCATACATGCTAGTGTTACTGTTGCTTACAGACCTCTGTGCTCTAGACCCAGCATATCATACATGCTAGTGTTACTGTTGCTTGCAGACCTCTGTGATTTGGACCTAGCATATCATACATGCTAGTATCACTGTTGCTTACAGGCCTCTGTGCTCTGGAGCCAGCATATCATACATGTTAGTATTACTGTTGCTTGCAGACCTCTGTGATTGGAGCCAGCATATCATACGTGCTATTGTTACTGTTGCTTGCAGACCTCTAAGCTCTGAACCCAGCATATCATACATACTATTGTTACTGTTGCTTATGTACCTCTAAGCTCTGGACACAGCTGATGGGCAATTATTTGCAACAAATCATTTCCACTACAATAGTAAAAAGAGACATCAGTGAAAACTTTTACAAATAATGTTAAACATATCTAAATTAATGAGCTCAAAAGTTCAAACTAAATACTTTTCCAACATTCCACATCTTCAATGGTTTCTGGTAGTGGCAATCCTACAGTCTCTGGTAAAGTCAACATCAGTAACCCACTGATGACACCAGTCACTCCAAATCCCACAAACGTGATATCTTCTCCCTAAAATAAAAAATATTTGAAAAAAAGGAAGTTAATTCATATTCGTTGAAAGTAGAGGCATCTCCCTGTACAGCAAACATAACAGACACAATAGCTATGGTCATGAAAAATACTTGAATCCACATTAAAGTTATGTTTATTTCACATGGATAGCATTGTACTATACAAGACTGTTACCAGGGGCGTAGCCAGGAATTTGCCAAAGGAGGGGCGAACCTGTAGGCACACTATCACAGCCGTAGACTCTGCATTGAAAACTATCTAAGCGTAGCGCCACCATGTGTTGGCGCGAATCGTACAAGAAAATTTTGGCTGAAAATGCCTCCCAGATTACTGGAAATGGCACTTACCAGGCCTTGTCAGTTGCATCTAGTCTTGAAATTACTAGCGATATCATAAAAACATACAAAAAAAATATGCTCAAGGGGGGGCGGTTGACCCCTTTGCCCCCCCCTTGGCTACGCACCTGACTGTAACCAGCAACAGCGTTAACATTGAAACTTGGTTCAATATAAGGGTGCTGATATCGCCATCAACGTCTCCAATACATACAAGCCGTTATTATGTAAGGCTAATATCAGTAAACACAAGCTGCAATAAGAATCTCCCATTGTGTTGGAAGTATCAAAACTAAGATTCAAAGTGCATCCTTCCCATCGTGTGAGGTAATGACAGCAATTGACTTTAATTATAATACTTACATAATTAGATAACAATGGAGCAGCAATACCTCCAACTCTAGCAGCCATTGAACACAAGCCCATTGCACCATTCCTGTAGGAAATGAACAATATATCTTGCAATGATCTTTGAATATTCTTTAATATATCACAACTACAATTTGATCAAAGCTGTAAAAATACTGTACATTGAGTTCAAAGTGAGGGATTAAAATGTAAAGATTTCTTCGTCAATGTAAAATGAATTCGCAATAGAATGACGTGGTTCAATTCCATTGTTCATCTAGTTATTAATAAAGACATGGGACAATATATACAGTTTTATGATTAATATCTGGTTGAATTTAATCCATTGGCCAGTCAAACGATCACAAGCCAGTGTCTCATATTCTGGCAATGTTTAATAATCAGGCAGCTATTTTTACGTTGCTTAAGCGACCACGAATGTGGGAGAAGCCTGCAAGAGCTTATGGATTACAACTTGCACATCGAGTGGCTTTCAATTCAACGTTTAAACTCAAATTTAAAATCTCCTCGATTTAGAAAGTCAATTCAGATGGGAAAACCGTAGATTGCAATTTGGATGAAAAATCCACCTTACTATGACCCGGCTGGGGGTCAAACCTCAAACTTCCTGATTGCTAAATTGCTTCAAATGCCTCAGCCTTTATCCACTCGGCCACAGCACTGGTTAATGTCATGTAATGTGTGACTGACAATTTCATTCTGGCCTTAGATGACCTGAGCATTGTCACTAGTACTTAAAGCTCCACTATGCATTCAATCTCGACGGTCTAAACAATCTTTCTTTCGATACCATCGTGTATAGTAACTAACCACACAATCACGATGATGTACTTTTTTGCCGAAAATTAATAAAATATGAAATCAAAACCAAAACAGAGGTGTTCCATTCTTTATTATTGTTTTGGTCGAGATGAAAACATTAATTGGATGCATGCTTTCATATTGACCAAAACAATAATAAGTTTTATATTTACTATAACATAGCACCAAACTCGATTGTTCAATGAGAGATCGGTTATTTTGTGTTTATATGGAATACATAATGGAGCTTTATAAGAACAGAGTTTCATCTGAAGGACATCTTTAGTAACTGACCTTATTACAGTTGGAAATAGTTCCAGTGAGAAGAGATATATTCCGTTGAAAGCCATGGCTATACCCATTTTACCGACCAGTGATAATGACAGTGGTGAAAATAACCCAGAAGCTACGAGAAGGAGGATGAAAGATATTTTACAATTCAAAATAGTTTGTTCCTTACTGAATGAAATGTATGGAAGAAATAATAATAATAAAAGAAGCATACAAGAACGACACAATACAAAACATTTCCAATGTTAATTGCATTGTCTTTTCTGTAATTTATTAATTTAAATGAGAGTCACCCAGAGCTTATCTCCCCTGGGGCTCCCATTTACAAAGACAAGTCAATATGGGTTGTTGCGGGGGGGGGGGGGGGGGGTTGGGGGGGAGAACCAGTAGATGCAAATGAAAGCAGGTAGTATAATATAAATGAAATGAAAAACAGGTATAGAAACACATGTAGAAGTATAGAAGATTAAAAATATAAATATCGGCCAGAAATGAAGGAAAGATACTGATCAAAACCAAAGAAAATTACTATATGCAGAAACATTGATTATTAAACCCATACAAAGTGAAGATTAGAAATCTAATTAGATTTAGACGTTTTCTTGTGTATTCCAACAAACCTTGGTCGATACAACCTAATGACCTGTAGTATTATCATCAGAGTATTCAGCAGAATAAACACAATCCCAGAATTAATGCAAAGAGTTGGATTAACATCCAAAAGTGTTTACAATGATTAGAAGATTAATTCTTTATCAAAGGAAAAGTCAGCTTAATCTTACTTGATGAAGTGAAGTCCACAAAGAGGCAAGACAGGCCACCGGTAAAAAATCCCAAAAACAGACTTCTCTTCCTTCCAATTCTGAAAATAATCAAACGGTTTTCTTTATCTTTGCGATCAATTATTCAGACTCGTTTAGTGCATTGCATAAATATCTATAAGTGTTAATGTCTCTTCTGAAAGTAACATTGCAGCAATAGCCTATCTGATGGAGACAGGAATTATTGTTTTGTGCGCACCCTTCTGCTTTAAATTAATCTTTACTGCTCCCAAACATGTCCAACCAGTCTAAACAAAATCACCCAATCTAAAAATAAAACAATTTTGCTTTCACTCTCAAAGCTTCCCTGCTCATTAAGTCATTCAATTGTCTAATTTAACAATCTTACAATGATGGCAATTTACCTTAAATGATTAAAAAATCTAAATAAAATTATGTAGCATTAAAAAGTAAAAATTAGATACAGTTCTTATAATATCAATGTCATATTGAAGACAGGCGTGACAGCAGAATGTACTCACCGATTTAAAGCGACAGTACAAATGAGATGAGCAGGGACCTCGACTAGACCAGAGAGAGCGAAACTAACGTACATGTTACTGCCCTGGCTGGTAGCGTTCATAGTGAGTCCATAGTAAACAAAACTACACGTAAACCTGTCACAAAAACAAAACAAAACTTAATCTGATAAAATGGATAGAAATGATCATTCGATGAGGAGTTATTGACATAGTTTTGAACTGTTATTCGGTTGTATCATGGAGCTTTTATCGGTAATAGCTCCATGGTTGTATTCACTCCGATAACATGACTTGCTTAGCAGTAAAAATTTGAGGGAAGTCTAAGGGTATCATACTTTTAATCAACCTTGGGGTTTTGGATATCACTTCAGCAAAAGTAGAGACTAAACATAAAATGTTGCTTTAAAGTATTCTGGTTGATTTTTTTTTTTGGCAATTAAGAAACATCCCACATTTTATTTAAATAACATTATAAGACACTCAAAACGAGCCAAAAGAAAAAAATGCAGGGGCTGAATTACGACAGTCTGACATGACGATATTTTACTATGAAAATCCTTTATTTCTCAGATAAAACATCAGAGAGGTAATGATCCTAAGAAAAGAATATGAATGCTATTGTTTGAAATGCAAGAATACTCTCTCTCTATTTAGACTCCAGCACTGACAAGGACAGGAAAAAATCATTCTTTAAGTCTTTAATTTTTTATAACTGACCATTTACCATGCAAACATTAATGCTAATAATCTCCTTCTTATCTCTGGTGTTCTGAAGGCATCGAATGTTCCACTACTAGATTTAGGACCTTCCTCTTTGGTTTCTGTTATTGATACCATTTGTCTGTTAAAGGTTGGGTTACTCATTTTCCCGACTCGATAGAGGGCATCTTCCGCTTCAGATATTCGACCTTCTGACATTAACCATCGCGGTGACTCTGGAATGAAACTGACACAGGAGAGAGACAAAGCTGAATATGACAGTCAAAGAGTAATCAAACAATTGTGACTTAACAAAGAATGGAAGGGGATAGTGGGTGGAGGGTGGGGAGGGGGAAGGAAGAATGGGAAGGTGAATCCCCCAACTTAGCCTGGTTCACTTATCAATAACTATCTGAATGTTAACTACATTTCACTTTTCCTCAATTTTTTTCACCTTGACTTAATTACAGTATCACCCCTTTATACACTGTAACACACCCTTGTGTGTCAAAAGTGCTATTTTCTATTGTAATCTTTTTAATTATTTGGGCAATTAGCATCAGTACTATTTTATTCAAAACTCACATGGTTTGAAATCCTTTTAGAAGTTCAGCTTTTTGCTTCCATTCCATAAACCAATATATATATATATAAGAGCTAATAAACCTTTGGTAAATGCTGTTTGTTATGAAGAAGCTTTCTTTTAATATTTACTCTGACTTACCATGAAAGGAAAAGAAAAGGAACGTTAGTGACAGCAATGGCGAGGCTCAGCATTCTCCAATCTCTGATGTAAAAGGCCATCAAAGAAAACGTCTGATGAGAAAAATAAATCACACTTTGAATAATGACAGTGAAAAGAGTCTAAGTCACAATGAAGGACTCAACTTAAACAACTGTACTCACAACAGATTACCAACAGTACCCCAACACTGGCTGTAACATCCTTAAAAATCAACCGTTACCGACGGCAACAAAACATCACATCTCAAATGTATCCTTCAACAAAACCATTAAAACTGAGACGGATAGCAATCATCAGATCTCCAGTTAATGTTTCTGCTTCTTTTGCTGCTGTCTGCGATTACAGCGACAGAAAAGTTCTCGCTACGCACGTCTCGACTTCTACACCTATTGCTCCTTCATTTTGCTTGTTTTTTTGCTTCTTCTGTTCATTTCTCCCTCTTTTGTAGAGGTATAACTGATTGTTATTCATAAGTGTTATAGGAGGCACTAGAGAGGCAGTCTGCTACAGAACAATTCTACATTTTGCTTGTTTTTTTGCTTCTTCTGTTCATTTCTCCCTCTTTTGTAGAGGTATAACTGATAGCAAGGAAAGTTATTCATAAGTGTTATAGGAGGCAGAGAGGCAGTCTGCTACAGAACAATTCAACATAGCAAACTGATTTGACTTATTACAGTATTAGGTAGACAGTATTAAGAGTCAAAATAAAATAAAATTGTTAGCAAACTGCTTATCCACTAGAGAGCCTGTGTAAGAGAATGTATAAAAGTAAGTTGGCCTGACGTTTCGATCCTAGCAGGATCTTCTTCAGAGGCTAAATGATAAGTAACAGTAACAGAGGGGACAAAAACACGCACAGAATACAGACAGGTTAATGAGCATGGTGAACACAAAGAGATAGATGAAAGGGGATTAGTAGACAAGGGATGGAGAGAAGAAAGAAAGAAAGAGTATTAAGAGTTGACACACTAGATGTTAAGGCATACTCTGGGGTCAGTCTGGGGTTTGGATTAGGGGTTATACTTACTACATTTCCCAGGGCAAAAGCTATTTGTCCGACAGTACCGGCCAGAGCTCGATGATGAGAGAGAATGTTCTCCATTATGATGACATATGAGGTCAGGCTTGACCCTCCAGCAGTGAATCCAAGCAGAAACCTAAATTAAAAAAAAACAGAATGCAAAAATGCATTGTGGTTTTGATGATGTAACATGGAAGCAGTTACCTTCATGAATCTGAAATAATGTATAGTGAGGGTGCACAATATACTTGATCTTAGTAATACAGTGAAAAGCAATGTGATGTGACAAACAATAAATTCACAATGACACAGGCTGTCCTGAAATGACCATTGACCTCAACAACAGGCTTCTTGTACTAAATGTGATACATCAACATACTAAATATGACATCTGTTCTTGTTGATATGTTGTGTAAAACATGGTTTTCACAAGTTGACCACTGATGAACTCAAACGACCATTGACCTCCACCCACAACATTAGGCTCCTTGTACTCAACGTGGTACAAATACATACCAAATATGAGATCTGTCCAAGCTTCCCCTTGCGATATTATGGAATTATTTCAAGGATTCCATGTAGACCATACACAATAGTGCAATTGGTGGGGAGTGAAAGATAGTTAATTTGAGTAATGAACCAAAAACCGCATTGACGCATCATTTGCGCAACTTTCCCATGGCCAGTTCAATTTCAAATTACTCTCTGGTAATCATGTTCATAAGCCTATACGAAGCATTCATATTTCATAATTAGACAATTGTCTAGAAACAAAAGGTTCTTTTCCTCAAAGGCATGCACTCCTGAGATTTAGAAGCTGCATAGTCATAGGCAACATACAATAAACTGATGCCCATCCACAGCTGATAAAGGGTGTCTACAAGGGGTGCAATGAGTAGAAACTTTAAGAAAAAGACACTAACCTCGACAAAGCAAACTGAAAATATGAGGTACAAAACAGCATGGATGCCTGCGCAATGACTTGAATATACAGACAAATCATAAGTGTCCTCAGCCGGCCCATCTTGTCTGATCCACTTCCGAGGACAACCACACCCAGCAAGAAGCCAAACATGAGTATTTCCTGAGCCAGCGGTACTTTATAACTTTCATCGCAGACTAAATTCCACTGCGAATAGAAGTTAAAAACAAAATGGCATTTTCATGTTTGTTTTTATGTTCTCAATTACTTCGCCAGTATGATTTACGTATCACACGCAGTATGCATGCAGAGGAACTGAACAATGGTTTTGCACACAATTATTTGATCACTGCAAACAACTGAATTGAATTATATTCATCATACATTACACAGCACACATGTGGCTTCACACTATGAGATGCAATGGTGCACTTACCTCTGTAGATATTGATGTGTAATCCTTCTCAAAGACAAACTTGTCACATTGACCTTTGCAAGGATCCAACTTCTTTTCCTCATCAGTATTGCAACTGAAACCAGGTGTTTTTCCAAGAAAAGCCATCGCTGTAATATGGGGATTACCAAAGATTTGTACTGAGGATATGGCAAGGAAGTAGAGCCAGTGGTTAAACCCCAGATGCTGTAAGACATTCTCAAGAGCTTTCTCAAATTCCATCTTTTCCTTCAGTTAGAGATTATCTGTGAAATAACAAGACCTGCACTGATTAGCAGCTGGTTTAAATCTTGAAATCAAAAAGTATAAACAGTGTTAAACTTCAGTTAATAGGTACCGGGGAAAATAAAACATGGGTCTACCAGCACATGAGATGTTGAATTTGTTATGAAATGATGAAATAGTCACTGAGAAAAAGTGCTATGGAAAGAGTTAATTAAAGGCATTGAAGACTCGCCCCAAACCGCGTGCGGCCATCTGAAAAAGTTAACTTTCTGCTGCTTGCAAGTGACGTTTTGTTTGTGTCGCTACAAAATGCAGACAGTAATGAAACGTGATACCTTGTTATCTTTAGCTGGACCTGAGATGTCCATCACTGTGTCGTTTATACACTGTGCTGTGGGTATTGACCGCAGCTGTATGTATTGACGTTTCTTTTTGCGCGAGTCTTCACACCCTTTAAGGTAGTGAGGCAACTGTCAGGCTCAAATTTAATGGTCGTCCGATGGTCCGAGATGACCAAAAATCACGACGGACAACCTACAACCCTGCTTAGGTTGTCCGACGGACGACTAACTGATTTGCCGTAAGTGTTCAACACTTTGAACAAAACTTGGATCATCCCTATTCTTTGAAAATTAAAATTAAAGTAGCTCGTTGGTATCTTCCTCCATTCATATTAGAAACAAAGTACAAAATAAATCACATTTTTGGTACTTTCCGTAATGAGGGGAAAATCCTACACTTTGGCTGTAGCCTATGTGCATGCTGCACGTATGCCAGACCCGTCAACTCTCCCGGTTTTACCGGGAGACTCCCGGTTTTTACCTGAATCTCCCGGCCTCCCGGTTCCATATTCTATTCTCCCGGTTTTTTAATGTTTCATCACTTGGGACATTTCTGAAAATAGCCAACAATTAGTCCTATGCTTAGTAATTCCCCACAGTAACGCTGAACAGGAAAGGCTATTCAGTGTAGTTCGCAAGAAAAAGACAGACAGTTGGTCAAGTCTCAAGCTTGATGGGACTCTATCTAGCATATTAGCCATGAAGTCACAGTACCCAAAGTCCACTGTTCCCTGTTTCAAATGGAAGCCTACTAAAGAAACCATGTAGAAAGCAAAGCAAGCTGCTGTAAACTACAACAAGAAACACTGATTGGATGATTCTCTCACTGTATTGCATAAGTGACTATACTTATTTAGGAGTATTTATATCATTTTAGTTGAAAAATTACCAACCTCCCTAGTTTCCCCCTGTTCTCCCTATTTTTTGGCCCTGAGAAATGTTATTCTCCCTATTTTGGGGTCAAACAGTTTGACAGGTCTGGTATGCACTTATGGTTACATACAGTATCGTATACTTCGTACACTACAGACCCTGGTGGCCGCGACCGCGCTTGCTTTTTGCCGTACGGCCGCGCACATGTATGACAAGCGCTAGCTGGAGTACAAAGTGTATGAAGTACTATTCTGTGCATGTGGGCATATCGCATGCTCATTTATGTTGCTGCAATGTACATGATGTATACCCTGGGCTTACCCTCTGTCTCTAGAAATGATCGGAAACGTTTACGGAAATCATTTTCACTCTAACCTGAGAATTTCCGCAACCCAACATCATTAATCATCATAAACAGTGTCATACACTACATAAAATGTATATAACTCTACACTACAGTTCTATCCAAGATTTGTCGATCTCCATAAGACTAGTCACTAAAAGTACGACTTTAAGGCATTGAAGACTCGCCCCAAACCGCGTGCCCCCATCTGAATAAAGTTAACTTTCCATTGCTTGCAAGTGAAGTTTTCTTCTTGTCGCTACAAAATGCAAACAGTAATGAAACGTGATACCTTTTTATCTTTTATCTGGACCTGAGATCAGGGAGTTCTATAACAACTCCCTGCTGAGATGTCCATCGCTGCTATGTACTGCATGTATTGACTGTACACTAGTGTCTAATTACCGATGGTAGCAAGCTGTGTGTGTATTTTCTGGGATCGATAGTGGTGTCTAACACTTCTGTTACACCTCATTCGAAACTAGGTCAGATTACCGGCATGAGACGTTTCTTTGTGCGCAAGTCTTCAATGCCTTTAACTCCCTATTCTTCCATGAACCTCCCTATTTTTTTCATAACATTTTTTAAATCTACCTATTTTCATGACAAACAGGTTGGCAGGTCTGATACTCATGAAATATGTTTTCCTCTTGTATGTTTTTTAAGGGAAGAATCTAAAGCCAGTTAAATAATAGTTATCATGTTTGTTTTGCATCTGTGTTACTACCCTAAGTACTTCCAACTACATCCTTCCTAAAGATCAACACAGGCTGCAACCGATTGTTGGTTTTCAGAAGTAACACCGATTTAATCGATTTAATGCAATCCATATTTGCAGGTTGATATGACAGGCTTGATTAATGATAAAGCTGTTACAGAGATTCCTTACAGTCTGAGTTGAAATGATGACTAACAGATCACTAGGTTAGATTACCGGCATAAGACGTTTCTTTGAGCGCGAGTCTTCACACCCTTTAAGCCTTATGCCGATAGACTAGGCCTGTTTAGCCCAACTTCACGTTACTCACCTACAAGGCTAAATCGACACATTATAGTATTACTTACGTACGGCTCTCGCGCAAATCATGCCATTTTAAAAATCCAATTGCTTTCATTTGGACACCCAAAAAATCCTTCAGACAACTAAATATGACAAACAACCTTAAAATTTTCTTTAAAATGAGCCCTGACTGCAGTAAATGTAATTTATGACATAGGCTTTTCACAAACATTTTCCTTTTATTTTCCTTCACACTAACACAACTTTCTTAGCTTACTCTACAAAGAAAGTAATAAGTAAACTGTCAGAACCTTCACCAGAACAGTCTCCTCCCTTGAAAAAGTATGTTAGTGTCCTTAAAGGCATTGAAGACTCGACCCAAACAGCATGCCGAGCTCTGAAAAAGTTAGCTTTCCGTTGCTTGCAAATGACGTTTTCTTTTTGTTGCTACAAAATGCAATCAGTGATGAATCATGATACCTTGTTATCTTTCATCTAGACCTGAGATGTTAATTGCTGCTATGTACATTGTGTTGTGGGTATTGTTTGTTTGTTTTATTCGCACTCAGATTGTTCAAAATACAAAAATATTACAAAGACATAGGCCTAATAGACAAATAGGACGCAATTGAAAAGAACAAAAAGAGTAACAGGAGCTAAACCCATTAGGCTGACAGAACGTCGGCCCATTTCCAATGGGGCCCTATTGACCGTAGCTGTATGTTTTGGCTGTACACCAGTGTCTAATTACCGACGGTAGCAAGCTGTGTGTGTATTTTCTGGGATCGATGGTGGTGTCTAACACTTCTGGTACACCTCATTCGAAACTAGGTCAGATTACCGGCATGAGATGTTTCTTTGTGCGCGAGTCTTCACACCCTTTCCAAACGCATCGTTTTCCTTCCTTAATGTTACTTTTCTCCCTTAAACCTTTTCCTACAGTTACTGCACTTGCTACATCTATTCTTTCCACATAGCTTAGCCTCCCCTGAAAAATGTTACTATCCTACCCTAGAAACGTTCCTTTTCTCCCTATGATTTAGGGGAGAAACTAACTATTTAGGGGAGGAAACTAAGGTTTATCAGTGGAGGAAACTAATGGGTCTGGAACTAATTGGAGCCAGATATAGTTAAAATGATGGAAAAGACATTTCATAACATGCTAAAATGGAAATTTGAAGTTGAACACAGATATAGGCCTAGTTCAAATTATGAAATGATGCTTGAGCTCTCCATTTTGCACATAAGCCCCCAACCCGGACAAACATTTCACATATAGGGCAACCGACACCCCTCCCCTCCAATTACTGCCTCCCCAAGTTTACTACAGGCCTGGTTCACCATATATTGCAGATGTACTGTTATTGTTAACAGGTATTATTGGGGCGTCGTGTCTTTGTTTTTATATAGGCCTAACTTAGGCCTAGGCCAACTGTACGTGTTACCTACGGTACTTGTTGAACAATTGGACCTGGCGGTGGTCTGCCTACGCAATTTGCGAAGTTTACATGCACACTGAATTTACGGTGGCAAATTTCTCTGATATTTACTGGCACAACCAACCGAACCGTTCGAGATTTCTAACTTCTTGGGTGTTAGTTGTTTACAAGGTTCGTTGTTCTGTAATCGTGGCAGTATCAAGCCAGATGCAGATTGTATTCTACTTGTTATCCGTCCACTTGTTACTCATAATAGTTTTGTTATATCATACGGTAATGATGACAAGTATGATTTCTACCGCTTAAATAAGTTGTACATTATGTAGTAAACTGTTCGTGTGGCAGTACAATAATGCATCTAACAAGGGTGTACATAACTATTTCCAATATCTGACACTATTCCTGCACTACTTTTGGAATCTGTACGAAGCAAAATTGTCAATAAAATGTGCCGTCAAAGTTTACATCATAGTTTTGATTTATTAACTGCTATCAGTGATTGTTTAACCTAACTAATTTTGGAATCCACATATGTATCTATATATATTTAGAATAGATAAGGACAACATATTATTTAGAATAGATAACTACACGCTACACAAATTTTCGGACACACTGGTCCTTCGTCAGGTGTAAAAAGAGTGATTGAAATCTCGTTAGTCTCAAAGTGCTTGAACCCGGAAAGAAAAGCCATATCCCTATTGAGACCATGACAGTGTGAACGTACTTTAAGGATCAATTCGACTTCCTTCAAGTTTCTTTTATTATGGTTTGACAGATTACCCGGGATTATGGCAAACTTAAGACAGTAGATATTGTGCTGTGGAAGATTAAAAATGTTCAGCCCCTGGAAAACTCGTTTTGTTGAGTCTGATTGTGCTTTTGTGATGATTAAGCCGTAGACGAAAAGAAGTGGAGGTTTGGCCAATGTATTGTATATCAGGAGAGAGAACACAAGTGATAAGATATATCACAAAGTGTTACAGTTGTATCGGCCTGGATGTAAACACACCCCTGAAGGAGAGAGATGAATGACAGGGCCCGTGATCATATGATGACAGACCTTACACCCGGGTTTACCACATTTAATATTCCCTTGGGTTGGGAAGTGTCGGTAGGGTAAACGACTCCTAACAAAGATGTTGCGTAGGCTGGAAGGTAGTCTTCTAGCAACTACAGAGGGGTTAATAAAATGTCAACTATATCGTCTCCCAAGTTCAACGTGTTCCATTCATTTTTGACCAGCCTAACGAATGGATTGACCTGATCGCTGTGCGTAACGACAAATGGAATACGATTCTCTTTCACCTCCCTATGTTGATTCCGTTTCTCCATGGGAATTCTACAGACCTTATTAAGGGTTCTCTTCAATAATTTGTTTGTCATAATCCAGGGTAATCTGTCTGACCATAATAAAAGAAACTTGAAGGAAGTCGAATTGATCCTTAAAGTATCATCAGGAGAGGCATTGTTGTTAAACTTGGCTTCAGGGAATTGGGTGCTGGAAACATACTTCTAAAGACAATTAATCAAGACCTGCTATGTGGATGACTAATTCCTTACAATGTTGAATCTTCTTATTACAATCCAGGAAGCAAGAAGGGTTTTTTAAAAGCAAGTTGGGGGGCAAACCCAAGAAAACTTAACTAACAATCAGTGGTATCAATTAGAAACATAAATGCAGAGACAATAATATGGGAATGTTCCTAGTACCTACCTATCATATATTGTGGGTTCTTTTCATTACATTAGGACATGAACACATTGGATGGATTAATTAGAATGACTAACCAGTCAGAACAAGATGAAAACCACATCAAGTCGTAATTCATGTAAGAGAGCAAGAAGAAAGAGGAACAATGTTACAGCAGAGATACATCTTTAAACTACTCAACACAGAACCAACTCCCATGTAGAACCATTATATGAGTGCCCTTCCAGAGCAGTAGGATAATATTTCTGTTTGCTGCACCCAACCTTACCAATGAGAAATTATCAAACATCATTAAGTATGACTACTAGGTCAAAAGTTCCATCAATTTATTTACAAACTGCAGGTGATTATTCTTTGCTGATTTTTACAATCGGAAAGCTGTCTTTAAGTTAAAATATAAGTAAACGTTTAACGAAACTTACAATTAAAAGTTATTGCAAGGTAATGTACATTAAAATATAATGACTTGAAAGTATGATAGTTAAAATCACTCTTCTAATTTCCTTCTTGCACCAAAAGATCCTGAAGGAAACAGTAGTATCAAAGATTATTTTCAACTATCATGTGTAACATAAAGAAATGTCACATTCAATGAAATGAGCTATTTTACTTCAAAACTATCACTTAAAATAAATATTTAAAGCTTCGGTGTTGGCTATTAACATGGTGATGTTGCTATGAGTGTTGCATGTATACACAGATGTAATCAAAATGTGATGGATTCTCTCATAGTACTGTGAGTGCAAGATCCAGTATTTTATTATCTGTGGGATGCATCCTCTCGTAGTAGTGTGCAAGCTGCAGTATCTTATTATCTGTGGAATGGATCCCCTCTTAGTGCTGTGAGTGTGCAAGCTCTATTATACTATTATTAGCGGGATGGATCCTCCCATAGTACTGTGAGTGTGCAAGATCCACTACAGTATCACAAATGAAATGGATCCTCTCATAGTACTGTGAGTGTGAAAGCTCCAGTATATTATTATAAGTGGGATGGATCCTCCCATAGTACTGTGAGTGTGCAAGATCCACTACAGTATCACAAATGAAATGTATCCTCCCATAGTACTGTGAGTGTGCAAGCTCCAGTATATTATTATGAGTGGGATGGATCCTCTCATAGTACTGTGAGTGTGCAAGATCCAGTATATTATTATGAGTGGGATGGATCCTCTCATAGTACTGTGAGTGTGCAAGATCCACTACGGTATCACAAATGAAATGGATCCTCTCTTAGTACTGTGAGTGTGAAAGCTCCAGTATATTATTATAAGTGGGATGGATCCTCCCATAGTACTGTGAGTGTGCAAGCTCCAGTATGGTAACATAAATGAAATGGATCCTTTCATGGTACTGTGAGTGTGCAAGATCCACTATGGTTTCAGAAGTGTGATGGACTCTCTCATGATACTGTGAGTGTGAAAGCTCCAGTATGGTAACATAAATGAAATGGATCCTTTCATAGTACTGTGAGTGTGCAAGATCCACTATGGTATCAGAAGTGGGATGGACTCTCTCATGGTACTGCGAGTGTGAATGATCCCATACTGCATTTCCATAATTGAATCTAAACAGGTATATTAAAGTTATAACAACCAACCCCAGTATAGGGCTGGAAAGTCCAAATGAGAGAACAGATCATTTGTTATCCTCAAGTTCTTCGATTCAAGTCAGTTTGTGCATAAGGTTTCCAGATCAGATTTCTGTTGCTCTTTTATGATGCTCATTTTTTTGTTTTAGTATTCTCAATTGTCACAACCAGGCTAAGGGGCGTCCATTTTATGACCAACCCAACTGAGTACTGTTGCCATCAAAATGTTGCCAAACATTTAAGAAGGTGTGATGTCACATGATTCTTCCTCTCTGCACTTATTGAATGAAGCAGAAAACCTCAGAAACATCACCATCGACATATACCGCATGTACACAAACACTTTAATGTGCAGCTGCTATGTACAAATCACCAAAAAAAAGGGACATTTCCATCCAAAAGCTGTTTTATCCATCGACTGCTTGGGATGCTATGGAATAGGGGTCAGTAGATCCCAGAATGCAACTCTCCTGAGAATGCAATTGTTCTTTTACATCTGAAGACCAATCCTGGAAGAACAGTGTGTGGCTTTGAGGATTCCTCATAATAGTTATAATTCTCAAAATATTTCAGAATTTAAAAATCGTAGTAGTTGATGCATCTCTTTGACTGCATGAAGAGCTACCAGTAAGATTGTTTGTAAGACGTCACCTGAAGAGAAAAGCCAAAACACTAATGAGGTTATCTCCTTGGAACTAACAATAAACAGGAAATTTAAAAAAAAACACAAGCATAACAATCTGCACAGCATTCTGGATGATTATTGTTCTGTTTTCCACTCCACAGCTATCAACCTACGCACCCCTCATATCCCATCTACCAAACCTTTGGTCCTTCCCTCCATACCTACAATTCTCTGCTATGTATGAGCGATTACATTCAAATAAGTGAAACTAGTTATAAGAAATATATTAACATTTTACAGTCAAGAAAGAATGTAATATTTACCTTAATACTGTTTTGATTGTTGCTCCATTCGTCTTAGAAATGCTTCATTGGTTCTGAAATGGAAGTAGAGATCAAGAAGAAAATAATATGTTTATATACATACATATATATACATATATGTATATACATACATACATACACGCATACATACATACACACATACACGCATACACACATATGTATATACACATATGTACATACATATAGAGTAAATGAGTTTCCAGTTGTTTCAATGCATGTGACGCTGTGTTTTGCGTTGCACTTCGGTGTTGTGCATGTCGTCAAGCGTGTGGGTTGCATCCTTGGTTTAAATTAGCCTTTATTGTGTTTGCTTCTGATTTATTCTAATTAATTGATTCACATTTTTATCTCCAGTGGTTTATTAATTCTATGTCTTACCTTCTGTGATCTTGATTCCATGTGCCCTGCCTCTCTTGCTTTTTCTGCTGATTGAGTCTTGTCTACGCCAGAGACACAACAAAATAAGAGTGACATTATCAGTTTAACATAGCATCGTTGCAAAAAAGGGTTTGTAATGCATACCCTATAGATATGAAAACCCCAGAATCGTTTTTGCACATAATTATATTTACACTTGACTTGAAGAATGCAAGTGCTGTTAATTTACTGGCCGTAAGTATTGTAAATTTCAGATTTTTCAACTTAAATTAAGAAAGGAAAATAAGTTTCCAGCATCGATCACATTCAGTATGACTGTAATTACTAGATCATTCAGAAAAAAATAATCAGAAAAGATGATATCAGGCAATCAGTTTTGTCCATTATTATCACTCATTTTTAAGGTTTGTTTGATTTTCCCCATAATACTCACTAAACAAAGAATATTCATCAGAGATTTGTTTGTGGACAAAATATGAATTAAGTGACAAAAGAACATGTCTTCATATGCAAATTTACCAGTTCTCATCAAACATTTAATTCACACAGTGACAGAGGTTCATAGGCAACAGTAATGCAAACACAATATTAAGAATTTATTTCTTCACATCATTACACCCAATGTAAGTACAACTCCTAGAGTGTTCGCCCTGTTTGTTTCAAGTCTGAACAAAATATTGACACTGTCATATAACAGATTTAAGTAAAGAGGTTGTAATGTCCTCAACGTGCAGAATTCAACCTGTAAAGCTACAGGAATCCATTACATTAACAGACTCCAGTCTTGAGCAAAGTTATGAAAGTCCTCCATGTCAATATTATGACGTTCATGGCCTTCAATAGTCCTAGAGACTGGACTTACCTGCTCTCTGGCCTTCTCCTTCTTTTCTCTATACTCTGCCTCTTCTCTTTCCTTTTTCTGTCTCTCATAGTCTCTTCTCTTGTTCTAATTTCAAAAGCAACAAAAAACTGTTATCTTAGACCAAACAGTTACGATTAGATCAAACAGTTACGAAAAGGACAAGAAAAGAATCACAAGTTTCTTGAAATACTGCTCACATATATTTAATCTCGACTATGAAAGCCTGGTTGGAAAAGTAAACACTGCTGCTAAAAATGAATTCATAAGACTATCTAAGAATATACATATTTCTAAAGATCACCCACTTCACTCCGAGTTGATCTCTCTGTGCAATAGAACCAACAAGTACAATCTACCTAATCCTACTATCTTGCCAACTTTTAGAATTATGCTTTTTAAGAACTCATTTATCTACAGAGCAGCCATTTATATTCAAAATGGGTTCTTAGAATCTCTGTATTTCTATGTATCATTATTATGTGTCCTATTTATAAATTTTGTAATTTATACTAGAATAAAGAAATTGAATTGAAATTGATACTTTTGTATTGATATTGAGAAGCTTAAATCCTGGTTAATAGTCATACATCCAGCAGCACTGTCAGGTCTGAACCACGCAAAGAGTTTGCAAACCGCTGATTTACACTACTGCGATAACATGTAATGAACAATAAACTCGTAGCGAAGCTCTAACATTTTATGAGCTATAGACATTAGTACAATCAGGAATGTCTTCAAATGCATTTTGGAGCAACTTGTATGAATTTCACCATACCATTGTCTTTAATGTTATGCACAATATAAACATCAGAAGTGATATAGCACAAGACCTAGAGCTGGTATACTTGCAAGCAAGGATAGTCACATGACTGCACAGTCATTACCATTTATTCTCAGTGTCTGATTGTTGTTACTGTGGTATGTACACTTACTTTCATCCTATATCTGTTTTCATTGAATTCTCTCTGCCTCTGACGTTGAATCTCTTCTTCCGACTTACTCCCACCTGGTAAGAAACAAAACATAAACCTTAATGAGACGGAGACCCTCCTTAACGATGTGATAAATGATGGCATGATGTGATAAATGATGTGATGGCAAGGGTGTTGTTCAATAACAACTTCCCGACATGGACGTTAAATGGATGTGTGCCGAGAGATAGGCTTCGGTCAGCTTGCGAGTCTAAAAGCCTCCATGGCTTCTTTCGCGAGTTCCTGCTTGCGGGAAGATCACATATACATACATACATACATACACACATACATACATACACGCATACATACACACACGCATACACGCATACATACATACATACATACATACATACATACATACATACATATACATACACACATACATACATACATACAAATAGAACTAAAGAGAGAGAGGGGTGGGGCGGCAAATTGTAGATCGTAAAATTGCATTTATTTGGGAACTACAAGATGGAAGGGTGAAATGGTGAGGGTAACTGTGAGTGTATTAATGAATAAAATATGGTATTTGTGCCACAATGACTTGGTTTTTACAAAGTCATTTGACTATGTTGACGTGATTGTACAAAGAACCTCCAGATAATCCCCTCCCCCACCCTCCCCATCCCCACTTTAGAAGTAGCAGCCTCGCATATGTTTGAATAGTTCAATGCAACCATGTGTATTTTTTATACGGTACAATGCAAACCAATGACTCTCCATACTGGTTCAAACGGTGGACATTCTGATCTATTCCCTCTAAATATCTTCATGCTGAGTTCCATGTGGACGAATTCAACATCACTCACAATCGCAAATACTGATAATTAGAAACATGTCGATAAACAGAATACCCTATTATCTCAGTGAAATGTGGCATTTCTTGTTCATATAGGTTAAATGAAACACAACTGAGGGAGCATTAGATGTGCATTTGAAGGTCATGTGACAAGTTAAAAAGGTTAAATGTTGCTGAGCATGAATACATGTTAAAGAACACAAACTAATGTGGCCTAGCTACTAATCTTACCTACAGACTTTGTGGAAGGCTGCACAAAGTGGACCAACCTCTGATATCAAACCTACAGACCGAGGGTGGTCTATTTACACAGTGAATATTCTATACATATTAGCTATCAGACTGAGGCATGGTCTGTACTCTGTGCACGGTTAATATATCTCTGATATAATATCTTACCTACAGACTGAGGGGTGGTCTGTACATAATTAACCTTTTTGCTATCTTTGTAAGACTGATAGGCTTTGCTCTCTCTTTCAGCTTCTATAAATAAAAAAATATATGTACTTAATTGAATTCATTGTTACATACAATCAGATAATGAAGGACAGTGCAAGGAAAATATTAACATAAAAGCAACTTTAGAAAAGTTTGAGGAAAACAAAATGATGCAAAATGTATCCATAGAAACAAAACTACAGGAGCAATTTCAAATCATGGCAGCTGATATGCCATTAGTGAAGGTTAGTTAAATGCAACTTTTTTCAAATTAAATCCAAAGGAAGCCTTTATTGACAAGATATACATGTGCCATTTATTACACAGCATTGATGCAACAGTACCTTGCAGGCAAATTGGAAGTCTTCAGTAACCTACAGATTGCAAAATAAAGTCACAGACCAAAAGTACTGATAAAGTAAAGTACTGACATACTTTAAATAAGGCTGAAAAAATACAGAACTTACGGCTTAAAACTTGGTTCCTCTTCTTCTGGTTTGGTGGAATCAGGGTGTAGCTGCCATGCCTTAAAGAATAGATATTTGAATCAATTCATACTATAGGAGGTGAAACATTGTGTAAATTATGACTGAAGATAGACAATGAACATCAAGCCCATCAAGGTCAATGTGAAAGTAAAACACATCTAAAATTTACTGTTTGTACATTAAACAATAGTCCACACATAAATCGTTTGTAACTGATAAGAGAAGCTCACAATCTTAACTTCTTTGTGAAATTTGCATTCATTGCTATGTGTAAGTTTGGAGCTATTGATCTGCAGAAATTGTCAGTTTACCAACAGTGAACATGAAGAATGTCCTAGAAACACATGCATCATCAGGAATCAGACTCTAACCATCAAGAGTGATGCATGCATCTTTTCTGTGTTTGGATTAAATTGTTTTGGAATGTCCGAGAGACAAATTTTCAAACTTGATATATGTGGCAAAGATGAATAAACTTTAAACCAAGTACTTAACAGAGCTTTCAACAAAACTGGCTCTACCTGCAACAACTGCATTGAAAGTATAACATCGATGGAGTTTACAATACCATTGTGGAGTGTTGTTTGCCGAGTTGCTGGTCCCACTTTCTTCACTTTCACCGGGCTGAGGTGACTGTTCGCTGCCTTGGGAAACGCCTACAGGTCTGGCTGGGTTTGATACCCTTCCATAAGTTTGTGACATTTTGCGTGACGTTAGTCGCCTGCTGGCGTCTGGGGATTTATAATTGCTTTTGACAAATGAGCTATTACCCGGTTTGGTATTTGAAGAAAACGAATTCTTGTTTTGTTGCTTTGAAAGACGTGAGGGGCCTAAGTTCATTCCTTCCACTCCGGCCTGAGTTGACCTAATGTTAACGTTACTAATATTAGGCCTCACGTTAGGCTTCTGCAGTTCTGGTTGATTACGTGATTCTAAGCCAAATCGCATTGGAAAATCGTGCTTTGAGATTGCATGACGATGATGTTGCTGTTTTTCGTCGGGAAGATGTCTTCCAGTTCTTCGAACTCGACTCTGAGCCAATCCGACTTTGGAGACAGATAATGGTTCTTGACTACCACTGCCGTTCCTTACCGTAACTTCTTCAGACAAATTTGTCCGCTTTATATTTGGGACCAAACGATTTTCTTGTCTATGCAATCGCACCTCTTCTACGATAGAACCGTATCTAATCTCGTTACGTCGTTGTTCCATTCTGACAAGTAATAGGGTATTCCCATTATTCTGTTTTTGGGTTCAAAGTCAAGTGGAGAATGCAAACGAGCAACAACGGTATAACCTGAACCTCGTATTGATTGCAATGCATGCAATACAGCTGTTTGAACGTTACTATGTACAAACACACTGCATATGGAAACCCCCTTTGCAGATAACGAGTCACCAGGCATGCACGGAAGCGTT
>KN883142.1:41523-51936 GCA_000934455.1 Apostichopus parvimensis | reverse complement strand
GAGTAATGGTGAACAGTGTTAAGATATATGTCCATGGAGTAATGGTGTACAGTGTTAATATATATGTCCATGGAGCAATGGTGTACAGTGCTAATATATATGTCCATGGAATAATGGTGTACAGTGTTAATATGTATGTACATGGAATAATGGTGTACAGTGTTAATATATATCTCCATGGAATAATGGTGTACAGTGTTATATATATGTCCATGGAGTAATGGTGTAGTGTTAATATATATATCCATGGAAAAATGGTGTACAGTGTTAATATGTATGTCCATGGAGTAATGGTGTATTGTTAATATATGTCCATGGAGTAATTGTGTAGTGTTGATATATATGTCAATGGAGTAATGGTGTACAGTGTTAATATGTATGTCCATGGAGTAATGGTGTATTGTTAATATATGTCCATGGAGTAATTGTGTAGTGTTGATATATATGTCAATGGAGTAATGGTGTACAGTGGTAACAGATGTTGAGAGTAAAGGGTGTACGATGCTAATATATACTTAGTATGTAGGTAGTCCACATAAACCTCCACAATCCTTCAGTTTTCCTCAAAATGATCTTTGGAATAATAAGTGTTATATCAGCAGGAAATAAATTGTTGCCACATAATGAGTCTTGTTTTGTAGACAATAAAGTCAGTAACATTTCTACTTTAGAACTGTCAACTACTTAGCTGAACAAAATCTGTGGCATCATTCCCCTGTTTGCTGACAAATACTACTTTAAAAAGCAGTGATGTATGTTTGTTTGTATGTTACAATTCTTCAATGTTTCAAAGTGAGTCATCCTACATACAGCACAGTCATATTACAACTTACAAAAAAGATGTAACACAGGACATTTGTAGGAAGAAGAAACACATAGCATCCTCCATAAACAAATGATATCAATGGAGAGGTGTACTATTCAACAGACACATCATAATAAATAAATAAATGAATTCAATTTGAGGCTAACAGGAATGAGTCTTAACAATTCAGCAGCAGCTTACACAAATTCAAACGGTGAGTTTGTGATGAGGAAGAGCTTCTTGTTTTTGTTGTGCAATCTACTGATGAGGTGTCGCACCTCCGTTGATGACTCCAAGTATGCTCCTGATGAATAAAGAGAGAGACAGACTGATAAATAAAGAGAGAGGGAGGATTGTACTTTACAGCAGGGGTTCCTTAACTTTATCCCCCCAGGAATCCCCTGTGGATGTCAGAGTTGTCCACGCACCCCCAACTTTTCGAGACACGATCTGAGTCATTATTATACTATAATACGCATAACAGTGCTTCGTAAAAGATCAAGTGCAAGTTCAGCTCTTTATCTTCACGACGTACTGTCATGCATACACCAACTTCACCAAAGTCATGCGGCCTGTGTCTGCTTCATAATTCAGTTATTTACCACATGCACGGTGTATGGTACAGCTATGGCAACATATGCGTATTGAAACGCGAAAAGAGTTTGTCAGATAGGTACGACTTTTGTACATTACTAAATTATATGATATATCAGATTTAAATTCAACACAAAGTACTCTAGTTTTGACTTTCAGAAACGTCTCACGAACCCCCTGGGATGGACTCACACACCCCCTGGGGGTTCAAGCACCCCAGTTAGGGAACCCCTGCTTTAGAGGATAACTGCTCACAAGATTCAATAACAGAGAGGAGGAATAACACAAACACATCAATCCATAATATTAATAAAAAAATATAAAAAAAACAGAGGAACTTGGGTAACAGGAAATATCAGATCCCACAATTAGACACTATGCCTTAGAATATGTACGGTTGAGTATTTGTAATCACCAAACCTATATAATTCCACGTTTAGAACCGCAAGTATTTTGTGTATACTCGCTAGAGATCGCAAGAAAATTGTTAGTCATCGATGCATCCGTGAACAACAACTAAGGTGAGAAAATCAAATTAATTTTGATAAAATCAACCAACTGTCCTTCTTCATAGTTCTTTGACATCTGTTGTGTTTAAACACTGAGTTGTGATATATTTTGGGCTGCAGGGTGTCTATGTTTGTACTTCAGGGTGTATTCCTTTACCAACATTTACATATCATTAAATATAAACTTAGCTCTATCAACTCCATTTTCTGACGTTTGAGCCAAAACATCCATTTGTAATTTGACATATTTTCATTTCCATTCAGGAATTTTGTATGACACCTTGCCTAACTTTGTAAGCCTGTGAGAACTCATTATGTACAACTGAGTAATATTTAGCTATGTAACTGTGTAATAACTATATAAGGCTATGTAACCACTATGTAACCAATATGTATATCTGTAATAACTCTGTAACAACCTGAATGAACTGTATTAATATTGGAAGTCCATTACTAAAGGTTACTCACTTAAAAACATAAAGTCAAAAGTTCAGATGCATAACACAATATCACATTAACAAACATTTGAAGTCTATGGACCGAGCCTGTTAGCACCTACCTACATTGTTTCCAACCTCTTTGTGCATATTGCCAGAGAAATGAACTTCTTTCACAGCATTCTGTTTAAATAAAGGAGAATAAATTCAACAAGAAAGGTAAAAACTAAAAAGAAGAAACACATGCAAACACACACCCATGTGCACATGCACATACCATACATACATACACACAAAAAACAACACACATTCACGCATACATACATGATACCTA
This sequence comes from Apostichopus parvimensis, assembly GCA_000934455.1. NCBI lineage: Eukaryota > Metazoa > Echinodermata > Holothuroidea > Aspidochirotida > Stichopodidae > Apostichopus > Apostichopus parvimensis. The sequence continues at coordinate 49,257 of KN883142.1, read as the reverse complement.
CATACACGCAAGCGTGCATACATACACATATATATTCATATATACATACACACAATACATACATGCATACATACACATGCACACACACACATACACCCTCATTCATGACCACCAACATATACACACACACATACATACACAAGACAGAAAACACAACAAAGGTGACAGATAAATAAATGAGCATGCAAAAGTTCTTATGTTCATTTTTTGGCAGCTGATTGAATGTGGTCAGTGTTTTGTAATCCTTGACTAAACTTATTAAATACTGGTTTTACTAAACATTGAATAAAGAAACATGTAACATCATAAAGAAACAGTTCAGAGCCATTTTAAAGAGATACTCAGATGATCAAACACAAGACATTATTGTCAATGAGGTTTATATGGAAGTGGAAGAATTGATACCATTGTTATTCCAGGATTGGTTGAAGATATCTTCCAAGACTCATACTCACGTGAATATCACTAAAGAGATACTCAGATGATCAAACACAAGACATTATTGTCAATGAGGTTATGGAAGTGGAAGAATTGATACCACTGTTATTCCAGGATTGGTTGAAGATATCTACCAAGATTCATACTCACATGAATATCACTGAAGAGATACTCAGAGTCATAGGGGATTCCCCGCTGTTCTAAATACTGTAATGGAAAGATACAGATTTGTTGATGCATTTAAAGGGTGTGAAGACTCGCGCAAAAACAAACGTCTAATGCCAGTAATCTGATATAGTTTTGAATGAGGTGTAACAGAAGTGTTAGACACCACCATCGATCCCAGAAAATACGCACACAGCTTGCTACCTTCGGTAATTAGACACTAGTGTACAGTCAGTACATACAGCTGCGGTCAATACCCACAGCACAGTGTACAAACGATACAGCGATGGACATCTCAGGTCCAGCTAAAGATAACATGGTATCACGTTTCAATACTGTCTGCAGTTTGTAGCGACAAGAGGAAAACTTCACTTGCAAGCAACGGAAAGTTAACTTTTTCAGAGCGCTGCACGCGGTTTGAGGCGAGTCTTCAATGCCTTTAAACATGAATACAACCATACATACATTACAAACTCCATCTGTACATCTATTTTTATTTTAGTTTGCAGTCATAAACAGAGGATAATATCTAAAAATTCATGCCAAGTTGTGTTTACATCTCATCTCTTATAACAGATTATATAATCTACAACAGATGATTGATTTAAACTTAGTAATTTGAGATTCATCCTCAAGTTAATATTTATTGACAAAAAAATCCTACCCTCAGACCAAAATATTCCATCATTTGAAGTATTAGCCTATATGACTTCTATAAACATAATTGGCTTCACCAATAGAAATCAATTAACATTTATTTTCCTATGAGAAACAAATGCCCTAAAAAATCTTTTCACCGAGTAGTAAAAGTAACAATAAGTCTAACACAAGAACCAGAATTCTTGAAGAAATAGCTAGGAGAACAAAGTAATTCTGACACATAACAGACAATGGAGGAAATGCAACGTTAAATTTCGAAAGCATTTCTGGTCTTTACAAAGTCATGCTTAGTAATCTTATGAGAACACAGGAGCAGAGAGCATCACCAACTTTGCTTGAGGGTTAACATTCCAGACATTTATATAAGTCAAAGGCAAACATTATGAAACCAAGAAAGGCTGAGAAACAGGCGCAGCAAGTTATCCACTTCAATGATGACATAAATACAGATTTATCATTTTTAGTGACAACTGAGACTTTAGAACCACGGCAATGACTTATGATATAAGTCTAGTGTTTACCTCTTTAAAATGAACTGAGCTATTTATATATATGACTTCTACTACCACTTCTTATTCTTTCACTTTGTCCATATACAAATTAGTTTGATAAGGTATACTGGAATTAACTGAACTGAAAAAGGACTTATAATTAACTTCAACAACTTTAACTGTGAGTAAAGACTATCATACAGTCTACCAAGCCTTATAATTAACTTGAACAACATTAACTGTGAGTAAAGACAATCAAATGGTCTGCCTAGCCTTATAATTAACTTCAACAACATTAACGTGAGTTAAGACTATCATATGGTCTGCCTAGCCTTATAATTAACTTCAACAACATTAACTGTGAGTAAAGAATATCATACGGTCTGCCTAGCCTTATAATTAACTTCAACAACATTAACTGTGAGTAAAGAATATCATACGGTCTGCCTAGCCTTATAATTAACTTCAACAACATTAACTGTGAGTAAAGAATATCATACGGTCTGCCTAGCCTTATAATGAACTTCAACAACATTAAATGTGAGTAAAGACTATCATATGGTCTGCCTAGCCTTATAATTAACTTCAACAACATTAACTGTGAGTAAAGACTATCATACGGTCTGCCTAGCCTTAAAATTCACTTCAACAACATTAACTGTGAGTAAAGACTATCATATGCCTAGCCTAGCCTTAGCCTAGCCTTACCTCTGTAACATTTCCTAATAAAGTCATCTCTGGGATGGAAAACAAATCAATCAACTGCTTGAAGTAACTCTGCAAACGAAGGGAAAAGTGCAAGAACACTGTAACACTCATATGGCAAAAGTCCTGGCCATAAGAAGTTAAGGGCATGTGGGTGTTTTTGTAGCTAATATAATAAGGTAGACATTACAGAAATACTGCACAAATAAATGAAATCTGTGATATCAGGTCTTCTAAATTTTCACTGTTTCGGTTTCACTTTCCAAGCTTTTATTAGCTGGAGCAGTGCTGTATTCCTGATTTTTGCTTTACAGAGAACAGGGAATACTTTGTTTAAATTTTGTGAAGCAGTTCTGAAGGGTCTGAATTTTGTTTACTTATAAACTACTATGGTAACTTTGTTAAAACAACTGCTATACATCTTTGCACTTGCATAGCAACTTGACCATTTTGCAAATGCGATACTGGACTTCAAAAACACACCCACCCACAATTCATACAAACAAATTCAGTGATGGTGGTTCTGGATAAGACAATAATTCTTACAGTATCGAATTCAGCAAGGAGTTATAGTTTTCTGTGAGTAAAATGACAAATCCTTTCAGTTCATGCAGTGACATGAAGTGCTAAAACAAGCAATTGACCCACCTGGCCATTGAAGGACATTATAGCACCCTCAGGTACATGAGTGCCGTCATAGAGGTCCAAAACTTCTGAATCTTCTAACGGTTGTAAACCCCTGATGATGATAAAAAAAAATAGACAATCATCAAAAAAAATTAATGATACAGCAATTATTGATAGTGGCAAGTGAAAAACAAAAAGTAGCTGGGAACAAGAAATGCAGGATCATCAAATGAATTGCTCAAGTCAATGAATGATCTGTAAAGATGGGTAAAGGCCAATAAATACTAAATTCAAAGTTAAACTTCAGCCATATCTGGTGAAGTATGTAATACACAAAACAATGGACCCAGATAGAATGCTAGAAAGTCCACCTTTGGACTATGCCAGCAAATTCTTTGTCTTTAATCCATAGCATATATCTAATACATCAGGGTCTGTTATCTTTAATTTGCATAATTTAATTTGTAAAAAGTGGTGCCATTAATCTGTGACTTTCATAGTCAGTGGCTGCAATATCTCATCATATTTAATCATCTTTAAAAGTGATGGTTTTTTGTCCATGCAAGTTTTAAATGTTGGTCATGTCTGCATCAGCATTATCTTAATTCTGTGATCTCCTTGACCGGTGTCTTCAGCCTAGATCGGTGTCTTTAGTCTCTGTCTCTAGTGTTCAATCAGTGATACCATAATCAGTGACATCCACCTTAAGTCAGTGTCCCCTGTCTTTAATTAATCAGTACCTTAAAGCTAGTTCCCTTTTTTTTGGCATTCATTCATTTATTTATATCCAGCAAGTATTTACAGACTTATAACAAAATTGAGACTAGTGCGTACATTTTCAAGTGATATTTTATATGTTTACATGCTATTGTTTATCGATCCTTTATTGCATGGAAAGGGGCTAAAGGGAAAAGGAGAAAAAAAGAAGTGCAATTCTCATGAATACGTTTCCCCTATGCTCTATCTTATACTAAACTAAACTAACCTAACTAACTATACTAACTAAACCAAACTTACCTGTAAACAGTTCCTAATTGTATATGATGAAAAGCATCAATCTTCATTAGCAGACCCTGTCAATGGAAAAAAGCTTCAAATAGTTAAATATTAATCAATTAATGTTTATTGATCATTCTTCCAAGATTTCAATCAGCGATCTAGACAATTACAAATCCAATCATTGTCCTGGTAACCGACCGCTCTTCTGCTCAATGAACAACTGATGGGTGTCAACTCAACCAGTCAGCAAAATTCATCTCGGAAATACAGTTACAATGCGATATGAATATGTGTGGAATATAACTACTTTGGATGGGGGGGGGGGGGGGGGGGGGGGGGGAATTACACTATTGAGAATGCAAGTGGCTATTCCACAACAGCTATATAAAGAAGATACATTTACCATGAGAAGCAGAAAGCACGAGCCTAGAGAAAGAAAACAATGCAGAAACAACATATCTTTAAATATTACTATAGTTAAACAAACTTGAGACTATTATGTGAAAATTTTTACTATTAACTGAATTAAAGCACCTCATCTCAATTGCTTGTGTAATACCACCACAGAAATATTAATTTATTTTATTAGTTTATTAAAATATTAATAAACCTAAAATGCTTTACCTTCTTTGTGTCAAAATGAAGTCCTCTGATGCCAAAGTTCAAATTATACTTCATATCTCTAATGCCAGGTGGGAACTGAATAAACAAAAATGAAAAAACAGAATTGGAGAAAAACACTGCCGTTTGCAACGTTAAAATGACACTGAAGTATGATCTTTGATCTTGCATGTGTATTCATGTCGACTAAATTGTTAAACTTAAACTTGACATGTTGTCGTGACACAAATGAGCATTTACTTGGTAATTTAGTGGTCTAACAAAACACTGGAGTTCATGACAAACAGTACTGAAAATGACTAGGCTAGAGTACAAACAGGCTCGGGCATGGCAAAACATCAATGTAAATAAAAAACAGAGTCAGCGATATTGAAAGCTGCTTTATACCTTTCTTCGATCAACTAAATTTTCCAGAGCTTCCTTATAGATGAGGTGATGTAATTCACAGGTGTAACAGGCCAGTGTGTAGTCATAGTCAAAGCCGTAGACGTCGATAGTAGACAAATCAACCTCATTATTAGCAAAGACAGATTTTGGATCTACTGCAAAGCTCTCTGCAGCTTGTTTGGCTGAGAAAAAGAAAAAAGGAAAGACTTCAATCATGTCATGCTGAGATCAGCAAATATTGAGATTTTTTCTTTGACCAAAAAACATCAGCATTTTGCATATATATCAAGTAGGGGAAGAGTAAGAGTTTCAAGGACAATGCTATAGCAACAAGGACTGAACATAGACAAAAGGCTGAGAGGTAAAGAGTTAAACCCCCCGCCCCCCCCCCCACAAGTAGGAAATCTGGTGTTACACTTTTATTCAAATCAACATGATCAAAGAAACCAGTCACATCTACTGTATCCTCAAATGTTGTCATCATATAATCATATTCTCTTTCTGATTTGAGTTGATATGAATGTAAAATATGTTGACACCATGTGCCTAATAATTTCTTCCGAATCCTCCTCCGATATGATTTTACGCTGCAAAAATAAGCAACCGTTGTAAACAATTCCATATTATAATAAATGGCAAAGTTTCAAAAGAACTGCCCAAGAGGTCTGGAGGCAGAAGTGAAAAAAAAACAAACATAGTTGCCATCACATTACAATATCTCAATACAATATTGAGATAAAAATCAAATTTTACCAAACAGGATCCTCGGTGCATTTTTACACTGTTTCCATCTTTGGTTAAGTACATGACATAAATGCCTTAACAACAATTACATTTTACCCATACTGCATAATGCAGCTCAAGCATTCATCAGCAACCAATGCTTGTTGACCAGAAGTAATAAAGTAATCCTTACTGTCAAACCAGCTATTTAAGTTTGTCAAATAAATGGCCCTCTCTGGCAGACTAGTAAGCCAGAATTAGCCGTCAATACTTTGGTAAATTTGGTCACCAAACATTGCAGATGTGTCTTTTCTGACAGTTGCACATGCATCACTTCCTATAAAATCTGCATCATGTCATGTGGCTGGAGTGAAAACACTGTGTGGAGAGAGGATTGCTTTGCAAATGTGTATCCGCCATGGTTCAAATTTTTTGTGTGAAGATTGCCACTTTCCTTCATGCATTTATTGGGTCTGTGGTTTTTTCCATTAGTCCATTAGTGAGATTATGCCTCGTGATCATTGCTTCATACCCAGCCTATCTGTCATGAAGTTTTATGGCATTGTTTTGGCTTATTCGGCCTAGTGGTCTTTGTACAGAGCATTTGCTCATTTCTTTATGCACACTGAATGTTTATGATTTGCTTACATTTAGAAAATCACTGCTTTGGACTACTTAGGTACAATAATGTATGTTAAAGTATGCTCAAGACTAGTGCTAGATGTTTTCACTCCATATTGTTGCAATTTGACCTTGGGCCACCGAAAAGGAATGGTTTACAGGCAATGTCAGATTTTTGCCTTGATATTTATACATTTAAATATTGTGTAGCGAGGTGCGACTGCATGTGGGCTATAATAGGCTAAACATTACTTTAGTAACAGTCTAACACAATCATTATAACATAAGCATACCTCAGTCAGACAAAATCATCGTTTGCTGAATGCACACATGCCTTTTTTACAACCATTCTTAAGTGTGGTCGGAAACACGCCAAGGCATACTGCAAAGTAACGCTGTGCGCGAATATCTGTGTCCTAGCAACTTCCCGACATCAGGCCTATTCTACACTATTCTACACATAAATTGGTCGAGTTAGCCTACAGTAAGTAATACCCATTCTGAATCTGATACTAGCATAGTACTCAATAGGCTAGGCCCACGGCCGCTACATCGTAACCTAGGTTAACCTACCGAAATTTTCACAGTAATCTTTATGTTTTGAATATTCTTCCCAGAGATCACTTTCGTTCTTATTTCTCGATGTATTTCCACCGAGACTTCGGCATATATTAAAAGAATTTTCTCGTAGTCTGAGGAGTGAATATTTAATCGAGCTTCGGTGCAAAAATAGTTCTGATAACAATCTTGTTTTTCGCATAGGGGCAGCCATGTTTTTTCTGTTTCCGAAAAGGGTGCAAATGACAAAAAAGCAAGTTGTTAGTTATATGCTATAGCACTTACCTACACGGTGATTTCTACCTGTTGTATTTTTGTCAGCATAGTTGAGATATGTTGTTGTACTTGTTTAAATGAAGCCTCTATGTAACAATTTGACATTAAGTCTTTTTTTTCCTTCAAGTTACGGCTGTCCACATAATTGTTTAAAATGTTAAATGTAAACAGTCGTTTAAGTCACCATTACAATGTTTGGTGTTCTCTTGCAGGAACTTTGAAACACAAAAGTGACAAGTAACAATATGTCTTTCATTTCTCTCAATTTCTCTCGTTCTCTTGTTCTGGTTTCATTATTTTAGTGGACAGGGAGGGGCGGTGGTTACATAGGACTTCCTCATGGCTCTTTCAGGATGGAAAATGAGGATAATTTTACCCCATATTGAAGATAAACTACAAAGTTTGGACCATTCCTGCTATTGATAGTTGTCATGTTCACTCAAGTAAGCAATGTATACATATT